>JAJPUD010025726.1:0-17244 GCA_023553655.1 Myrmecobius fasciatus
TATTGGCAAAGAAGAGAAAGGAAAGGAAAGCAAATGTTGATAATAAAAAGAATCCATTAAAGCTTTCTCCTTTGGTGCAATATTTCGTCAGGAGATTTGCTGTGCAATGAAATCTTCCATGTATTCTGCATGAAGAGTATACAATGCAATTGAAATGTATTTAACATTGAGGACTTCCTGTATCAAATATATTGGGAATACCTTCGGATGAACTCCACACGAAGCATAGGAGAACTCGTGTAACAGCCATGTGGGAAAAACAGGAAATAGGATGAAATCAAATTCCCACAAGAGAATGTCGATTTCAATGTTTTGGAAGCGTTGCTATCGAGAGTTGCCTAATTTTTGTGTTTCTGAACCTATGTTCTATATTAACAACATGAAATTCTGCAATACAAAGCATTCCTCTTAAAAGGAATGCTACACATGCCGAACGCATTCAAATGAAATGCGATTCACTCAATGTATCTTATTGGCAAAGAAGTAGAAGGATAGGAAAGCAAATGTTGATAATAAACAGAATCCATTGAAGCTTTCTCCTCTGTTGCACTGATTTTCAGGAGATATGATGTGCATTGAAATTTTCCACGCATTCAGCTAGGAACAGTATACAGTGCAGTTGAAATGTATTTGACATTGAGGACTTCCTTTATCAAATGTATTGATAAATACCTTCGGATAAACGTGACAGGAAGCAGAGGACAACTACTTGAACAGCTTTGGAGGAAAAGTAAGAAATAGGATGAAATTAAATTTCGACAGGAGAATGCCACCTTCAATGAACTGGAAGCATTGCTGTCGAGATTAGCCTAATTTTTTACTTTGTGAACCTACGTTCTACATTAACAACATGAACTTCTGCAATATAAAGCATTCCTCTTAAAAGGAATGCTACACTTGCTGAACGCATTCAGATGAAATGAGATTCACTCAATGTATCTTATTGCAAAGACGAGGAAGGAAAGCAAAGCAAATGCTGATAATAAAAAGAATCCATTAAAGCTTTCTCCTCTATTGCACTATTTTGTCAGGAGATTTGCAGTGCATTGAAATCTTCCACATACTCTGCAAGGAATAGTATACAATGCAGTGAAATGTATTTAACATTGAGGACTTCCTTTAGCAAATGTATTGACAGATACCTTCGCATAAACTCAAAACGAACCATAAGACAACTCATGCAACAACGATTTAGGAAAAGGAGGAAATAGGATGAAATGAAATTCCTGCAGGCGAATGTCGCTTTCAATGAAATTGAAGCATTGCTATCGAGAGTGGCCTCCTTTTTCATATTCTGAAACTACGTTCTACCATAACAACATGAAATTCTGCAATATAAAGCATTCCTCTTAAAAAGAATACTAAACATGCCGAAAGCATTGAAATGAAATGAGATGCACTCAATATATCTTATTGGCAAAGAAGAGAAAGGAAAAGAAAGCAAATGTTAATCATAAACAGAATCCATTACAGCTTTCTACTCTGGTGCAATATTTCGTCAGGAGATTTGCTGTGCATTGAAATCTTCCATGTATTCCGCATGAAGAGTATACAATGTAATTGACATGTATTTAACATTGAGGACTTCCTTTATCAAAGGTATTGAGAAATACCGACAGATAAACTCGACACAAAGAATAGGAGAACTCATGCAACAGCATTGTAGGAAAAGTAGGAAACAGGATGAAATGAAATTCCTACATGAGAATGTCGCCTTCAATGAAGTGGAAGCATTGCTATCAAGAATAGCCTAATTTTTAAATTTCTGAATCTTTGTTCTACATGTACTACATGAAATTCTGCCATATAAAGCATTCCTCTTAAAAGGAATGTTATACATGCCGAAAGCATTCAAATGAAATGCGATTCACTCAATGTATTTTATTGGCGAAGAATGGGAAGGAAAGAAAAGCAAATGTTGATAATAAACAGAATCCATTTAAGCTTTCTCCTCTGTTGCACTATTTTGTAAGGAGATTTGCAGTGCATTGAAATCTTCCACTTATTCCTTAAAGGAAGAGTATACAATGCAGTGAAATGTATTTAACATTGACGACTTCCTTTATCAAATGTATTGAGAATACCTTCGGATAAACTCGACACGAAGCATAGGAGAACTCGCGTAACAACCATGTGGGAAAAATAGGAAATAGGATGAAATGAAATTCCCACAGGAGAATGCCGATTTCAATGTTTTGGAAGCATTGCTGTCGAGAGTTGCCTAATTTTTGAGTTTCTGAACCTACGTTCTATATTAACAACATGAACTTCTGCAATATAAAGCATTCCTCTTAAAAGGAATGCTACACATGCCGAACGCTTTCAAATGAAATGAGATTCACTCAATGAATCTTACTGGCAAAGAAGAGGAAGGAAAGCAAAGCAAATGTTGATAATAAAAAGAATCCATTTAAGCTTTCTCCTCTGTTGCACTATTTTAACAGGAGATTTGCAGTGCATTGAAATCTTCCACGTACTCTGCAAGGAATAGGATACAATGCAGGAAAATGTATTTAACATTGAGGACTTCCTTTAGCAAATGTTTTGAGAGATACCTTCAGATAAACTCAAAAGGAAACATAAGAGAACTCATGCAACAGCGATTTAGGAAAAGGAGGAAATAGGATGAAATGAAATTCCTGCAGGCGAATGTCACTTTTAATAAATTGGAAGCATTGCTGTCCAGAGTGGCCGTCTTTTTCAGTTTCTGAACCTATGTTCTACCATAACAACATGAAATTCTGCAATATAAAGCATTCCTCTTAAAAGGAACACTAAACATACCAAAAGCATTCAAATGAAATGAGGTTCACTCATTGTATCTTATTTGCAAAGAAGAGAAAGGAAAGGAAAGCAAATGTTGATAATAAACAGAATCCATTAAAGCTTTCTACTTTGTTGCACTATTTCACCAGGAGATTTGCTGTACATTGAAATCTTCCATGTATTCTGCATGAAGAGTATACAATGCAATTGAAATGCATTTAACATTATGGACTTCCTTTACCAAATGTATTGAGAATACCTTCGGATAATCTCGACACGAAGCATAGGTGAACCCGTGCAATAGCGATGTAGGAAAAGTAGGAAATAGGATGAAATGAAATTCCTATATGAGAATGTTGCCTTCAATGAAATAGAAGCATTACTCTCGAGAGTAGCCTAATTTTTTACTTTCTCAACCTACGTTCTACATTAACAACATGAACTTCTACAATATAAAGCATTCCTCTTAAAAAGAATACTAAAGATGCCGAAATCATTGAAATGAAATTAGATATACTCAATATATCTCATTGGCAAAGAAGAGGAAGGAAGGGAAAGCAAATGTTGATAATAAACAGAATCCATTGAAGCTTTCTCCTCTGTTGCACTATTTTTTCAGGAGATTTACTGTGCATTGAAATCTTCCACGTACTCTGCAAGGAATAGTATACAACGCAGTGAAATGTATTGAACATTGAAGACTTACTTTAGCAAATGTATTGAGAGATACCTTCGGATAAACTCAAAACGAAGCATAAGAGAACTCATGCAACAGCGATGTAGGAAAAGGAGGAAATAGGATGAAATGAAATTCCTGCAGGCGAATGTCGCTTTCAATGAATTGGAAGCACTGCTGTCGAGAGTGGCCTCCTTTTTCATATTCTGAAAGTACGTTCTACCATAACAACATGAAATTCTGCAATATAAAGCATTCCTCCTAAAAGGAATACTAAACATGCCGAAAGCATTGAAATGAAATGAGAATCACTCAATACATCTTATTGGCAAAGAAGAGAAAGGAAAGGAAAGCAAATGTTGATTATAAACAGAATCCATTACAGCTTTCTCCTCTGTTGCACTGATTCTTCAGGAGATTTGCAGTGCATTGAAATCGTCCACGTACTCCGCAAGGAAGAGTATACAATGAAGTGAAATATATATAACATTGAGAACTTCCTTTAGCAAATGTGTTGAGAAATAATTTCGGAAAAATTCAAAACGAAGCGTAAGAGAACTCATGCAACAGCGATGTAGGAAAAGGAGGAAATAGGATGAAATGAAATTCCTACAGTAGAATGTCACCTTCAGTGAATTTGAAGTATTGCTGACGTGAATGGCCTCCTTTTTCAGTTTCTGAACCTGTGTTTTACATTAACGACATGAAATTCTTTAATATAAAGCTTTCCTCTTAAAAGCAATACTAAACATGCCGAAATCATTGAAATGAAATGAGATTCACTCAATATATCTTATTGGCAAAGAAGAGGAAGGAAAGCAAAGCAAATGCTGATAATAAAAAGAATCCATTAAAGCTTTCTCCTCTATTGCACTATTTTGTCAGGAGATTTGCAGTGCATTGAAATCTTCCACGTAATCTGCAAGGAATAGTATACAATGCAGTGAAATATATTTAACATTGAGGACTTCCTTTAGCAAATGTATTGAGAGATACCTTCGGGTAAACTCAAAAGGAAGCATGAGAGAACTCATGCAACAGCGATTTAGGAAAAGGAGGAAATAGGATGAAATGAAATTCCTGCAGGCGAATGTCGCTTTCAATGAAATTGAAGCATTGCTGTTGAGAGTGGCCTCCTTTTTCATATTGTGAAACTACGTTCTACCATAACAACATGAAATTATGCAATATAAAGCATTCCTCTTAAATGGAATGCTACACATGCCGAACGCATTCAAATGAAATAAGATTCACTCAATGTATCTTATTGGAAAGGAAGAGTAAGGAAGGGAAAGCAAATGTTGATAATAAACAGAATGCATTGAAGCTTTCTCCTCTGTTGCACTATTTTTTTAGGAGATTTGCTGTGCATTGAAATCTTCCACGTATTCTGCAAGGAACAGCATACAATGCAGTTGAAATGTATTTAACATTGAGGACTTCCTTTATCAAATGTATTGAGAAATACCATCGGATAAACTTGACGGGAAGCAGAAGACAACTCGTGCAACAGCGTTGTAGGAAAAGTAGGAAACAGGATGAAATTAAATTCCTACAGGAGAATGTCGCCTTCAATGAATTGGAAGTATTAGTGTCGAGAGTACCCTAATTTTTTTAATTTCTGAACCTGTGTTCTACATTAACTACATGAAATTCTGCCATATAAAGCATTCCTCTTAAAAGGAACGTTATACATGCCGAAAGCATTCAAATGAAATGCGATTCACTCAATGTATCTTATTGGCTAAGAAAGGAAGGAAAGAAAAGCAAATGTTGATAATAGAAGAAAGAAAAGAAAAAAGAAGAAGAATAGGATGAAATTAAATTTCGACAGGAGAATGTAACCTTCAATGAACTGGAAGCATTGTGGTCGAGAGTAGCCTAATTTTTTACTTTCTGAACCTATGTTCTACATTTGCTGTGCATTGAAATCTTCCACGTATTCTGCAAGGAACAGTATACAATGCAGTTGAAATGTATTTAACATTGAGGACTTCCTTTAGCAAATGAATTGAGAAATACCTCAGGAAGAACTCAACACGAAGCATAAGAGAACTCCTGCAACAACGAAGTAGGAAAAGTAGGAAACAGGATGAAATGAAATTCCTACAGGAGACTGTCGCCTTCAATGAATTGGAAGCATTGCTATCGAAAGGAGCCTCCTTTTTCAGTGTCTAAACCTACGTTCTACCATAACAACATGAAATTCTACAATATAGAACATAACTGTTAAAAGAAATCCTACAAATGCGGAACGATTTCAAATGATATGAGATTCACTCAATGTATCTTACTGGCCAAGAAGAGGAAGGAAAGGAAAGCAAATGTTGATAATAAACAGAATCCATTTAAGCTTGCTCCTGGGTTGCATTATTTCGGTAGGAGATTTGCTGTGCAATGAAATCTTCCATGTATTGCACACGGAAGCATATAGAACACAGTTGAAATGTATTTAACATTGACGACTTCCTTTATCAAATATATTGAGAAATACGTTCACATAAACTCAACACGAAGCATAAGAGAACTCATGCAACAGCGATTTAGGAAAAGGAGGAAATAGGATGAAATGAAATTGCTGCAGGAGAATGTCACCTTCAAAAAATTGGAAGCATTGCTGTTGACAGTGGCCTCTTTTATCAGTTTCTCATCCTACGTTCTACCATAACAGCATGAAATTCTGCAATATACAGCATTCCTCTTAAAAGGAATGCTATACATCCCGAAATCATTCAGATGAATTGAGATTCACTCAATACATCTTATTGACAAAGAAGAGAAAGGAAAGGAAAGCAAATGTTGATAATAAACAGAATCCATTTAGGAAATACCTTCGCATAAACTGAACACGAAACATAGGAGAACTTATGGTACAGCGATGTAGGAAAAATGGGAAATAGGATGAAATGAAATTCCTGCAAAAGAATTTCGTCTTCAATGAATTGGAACCATTGCTGTCGATTGTGGTTCCCTTTTTCAGTTTCTGAACCTACCTTCTACATTAACAACATGAAATTATGCAATATAAACCATTCCTCTTAAAAGGAATGGTACCCCATGCTGAATGCATTCAAATGAAATGAGATACACTCAATATATCTTATTGGCAAAGAAAAAAAGGAAAGGAAAGCAAATGTTGATAATAAATAGAATCCATTTAAACTTGCTCCTCTTTTGCACTATTCCTTTAGTTGATTTGCTGTGCATTGAAATCATCCACGTATTCCGCAAGAAGAGTATACAACGCGGTTGAAATGTACTTAACATTGAGGACTTCCTTTATCAAATGTATTAAGAAATAACTTCGGATAAACTCAACACGAAGCATAAGAGAACTCATGCAACAACGATGGAGGAAAAGTAGGAAATAGGATGAAATGAAATTCCTACAGGAGACTGTCGTCTTCAATGCATGGAAGCATTGCTGTCGAGAGTAGCCTACTTTTTCAGTTTCTGAACCTACGTTCTACGTTAAGAACATGAAATTCTGAAATATAAAGCATGCCTCTTAAAAGGATTGATATACATCCCAAAAGCATTCAGATGAATTGAGATTCACTCAATGTATCTTGTTGGCAAAGGATAGGAAGGAATGAAAAGCAAATGTTATTAATAAACAGAATTGAATGAAGCTTTCTCCTATGTTGCACTATTTCTTCAGGAGATTTGCTGTGCATTCAAATCTTCCATGTATTCTGCACGGAATCGTCTACAACACAGTTGAAATGTATTTAACTTTGACGACTTCCTTTATCAAATGTATTGAGAAATACCTTGAGATAAACTCAACACGTAGCATAAGAGAACTCATGCAACAGCGATTTAGAAAAAGTATGAAATAGGATGAAATGAAATACCTGCAGGAGAATGTCGCCTTCAATGCATTGGAAGCATTGCTGTCGATTGTGGCCTCCTATTTCATTTTTGAACCTACATTCTACTATAAGAAAACGAAATGCTGCAACTTAAAGCATTCCTTTTAAAAGGAAAGCTAAACATGCCGAATGTTGAAATATATTTAACATTGAGGAATTCCTTAGCAAATGAATTGAGAAATACCTCAGGAAGAACTCAACACGAAGCATAAGAGAACTCATGCAACAGCGTTGTAAGAACAGTAGGAAATAGGGTGAAATGAAATTCCTAGGGGAGAATGTCGCCTTCAATGAATTGGAAGCATTCCTGTCGAGAGTAACCAACTTTTTCAGTTTCTGAACCTACGTTCTACCATAACAACATGAAATTTGCAATATAGAGCATTCCTCTTAAAAGGAATGCTAAAGATCCCGACAGCAGTCAAATGAAATGAGATTCACTCAATGTATCTTATTGGCAAAGAAGAGAAAGGAAAAAAAAGCAAATGTTGATAATAAACAGAATCCATTGAAGCATGCTCCTCTTTTGCACTATTTCTTCAGGATATTTGCTGTGATCTGATATCTTATATGTATTCTTCACCGAAGAGTATACAATGCAGTTGAAATATATTTAATATTCAGGACTTCCTTCAGCAAATATATTGAGAAATATCTTCGGATAAACTCAACACGAAACATAAGAGAGCTCATGCAACAGCGATAACGAAGTAGGAAAACTAGAAAATAGGATGAAATGAAATTCCTACAGGAGAATGTCGCCTTCAATGAATTGGAAGCACTGCTGTCGAGAGTAGCCTTCTTTTTGAGTATCTGAATCTACGTTCTACATTAACAATATGAAATTCTGCAATATAAAGCATTCCTCTTAAAAGTCATGTTACACATGCTGAAAGCATTCAAATGAAATGAGATTCCCTCAATATCTCTTATTGGCAAAGAAGAGTAAGGAAAGGAAAGCAAATGTTTATAATAAACCGAATCCATTGAAGCTTTCTCCTCTGTTGCACTATTTCTTCAGCAGATTTGGTGTGCATTGAAATCTTCCACGTATTCATCACGGAAGAGTATACAATGCATTTGAAATACATTTGAAATGTATTTAACATTGAAGAATTCCTTTAGCAAATGAATTTAGAAACAGCTTAGGAGGAACTCAACAGGAAGCATAACAGAACTCATGCAACAGCGATGTAGGAAACGTAGGAAATAGGATGAAATGAAATTTCTACAGGAGAATGTCGGTTCAAAGAATTGGAAGTGTTGTCGAGAGTAGCCTAATTTTTTTGTTTCTGAACCTACATTCTACAATAGCAACATGAAATTCTGCAATATAAACCATTCCTCTTAAAAGGAATGCGACACATGCGGAACACATTCAAATGAAATGAGATTCACTCAATGTATCTTATTGGCAAAGGAGAGGAAGGAAAGGAAAGCAAATGTTGATAATAAACCGAATCCATTGAAACTTTCTCTTCTATTGCACTATTTCGTTAGGAAATTTGCACTGCATTTAAATCTTCCATGTATTCCCCATGGAAAAGTGTACAACTCAGTTGAAATATATTTAACATTGAGGAATTCCTTGAGCAAATGATTTGAGAAATACCTTAGGAGGAATTTGACACGAAGCATGAGAGAACTCATGCAAAAACGATGTAGGAAAAGTAGGAAATAGGATGAAATGAAATTCGAACAGGAGAATGTTGCCTTCATTGAATTGAAGCATTGCTGTCCATAGTAGCCTACTTTTTCAGTTTCTGAACTTACATTCTACCATAACAACCTGAAATTCTGCAATATAGAGCATTCCTCTTAAAAGGAATGCTAAACATGCCGAAAACAGTCAAATCAAATGAGATTCAATCAATTTATCTTATTGGCAAAGAAGAGAAAAGAAGGGAAAGCAAATATTGATACTAAACAGAATCCATTTAAGCTTTCTCCTCTGTTGTACTATTTCTTCAGGAGATTTGCTGTGCATTGAAATCTTCCAGGTATTCCAAAAGGAAGAGTATACAATTCAGTTGAATTGTATTTAAGAAATACCTTTCGGATAATTCAAAATGAAGCATAAGAGAACTCATGCAACAGCGATGTAGGAAAAGCAAGAAATAGGATGAAATGAAATTCCTGCAGGAGAATGTCGTCTTTAATGAATTGGAAGCATTGCTGTTGACAGTGGCCTCTTTTTTCAGTTTCTGATCCTACCAAAGCAGCATGAAATTCTGCAATATAAAGCATTCCTCTTAAAAGGATCGCTACACATGCCCAACGCATTCAAATTAAATGATATTCAATCAATATAACTTATTGGCAAAGAAGAGAAAGGAAAGGAAAGGAAATGTTAATAACAAACAGAATCCATTTAAGCTTTCTCCTCTGTTGCACTATTTCGTCAGGAGATTTGCTGTGCATTTGAATCTTCCACGTATTGCGGACAGAAGAGTATACAATGCAGTTGAAATGTATTTAACATTGAGGACTTCCTTTAGCACATATATTGAGAAATACCTTCGGATAAACTCAACAAGAAACATAAGAGAACTCATGGAACAGGGATGTAGGAAAAAAGGGAAATAGGATGAAATGAAATTCCTGCAGGAGAATGTCGTCTTCAATGAATTGGAAGCATTGCTGTCGAGTGTAGCCTAATTTTTGAGTTTCTGAACCTACATTCTACATTAACAACATGAAATGCCAAATGCATTCAAATGAAATGAGATTCACTCAATGTATGTTATTGGCTAAGAAGAGGAAGGAAAGCAAAGCAAATGTTGATAATAAACAGAATCCATTGAAGCTTTCTCCCCTGCTGCACTATTTTTTCAGGAGATTTGCTCTACAATGAAATCTTCAACGTATTGCGCAAAAAACAGTATACAACACAGTTGAAATGTATTTAACATTGACGACTTCCTTTAGCAAATGTATTGAGAAATACCTTCCGATAAACTCAAAACGAACCATAAATGAACTCTTGCAACAACACTGTGGGAAAAGTAGGAAATAATATGAAATGAAATTCCTACAGGAGAATGTCGCTTTCAATGAATTTGAAACATTGTTGTTGAGAGTTGCCTATTTTTTCAGTTTCTGAACCTACGTTCCATATTAACAACATGAAATTCTGCAATATAAAACATTCCTCTTAAAAGGAATGCTAAACACGCCGAAAGCGTTCAAATGAAAAGATATTCACTCAATATACTTTATTGGCAAAGAAGAGGAAGGAAAGGAAAGCAAATGTTTATAATAAACAGAATCCATTAAAGCTTTCTCCTCTGTTGCACTATTTCTTCAGGAGATTGGCTGTGCATTGAAATTCTCCCCGTATTGCGCAAGAAATAGGATACAACGCAGTTGAAATGTATTTAACATTGAGGACTTCCTTTAGCTAATGTATTGACAAATACGTTCGGATAAACTCAAAACGAAGCATAAGAGAACTTATACAACAACAATGTGGGAAAAGTAGGAAATAGGATGAAATGAAATTCCTAGAGGGGAAAGTCGCCTTCAATGAATTGGAAGCATTGTTGTCTAAAGTAGCCTACTTTTTAAGTTTCTGAACATACGTTATACAATAACATCATGAAATTTTGCAATATAAAGCATTCCTGTTAAAAAGAATGCTACACATGCGTACCACATTCAAATCAAATCTGATTCACTCAATGTATCTTATTGGCAAAGAAGAGAAAGGAAAGGAAAGCAAATATTGATAATAAACAGAATCCATTTAAGCTTTCTCCTCTGTTGCACTATTTCGTCAGGAGATTTGGTGTGCATTGAAATCTTCCACGTATTCCGCAAGGAAGAGTATACAATGCAGTTGAATTGTATTTAACATTGAGGACTTCCTTTAACAAATATATTGAGAAATACTTTCGGATAAACTCAACACGAAACACAGGAGAACTCATGGAACAGCGAGGTAGGAAAAATGGGAGACAGGATGAAATGAAATTCCTTCAGGAGAATGTCGTCTTCAATGAATTGGAAGTATTGCTGTCGAGATTAGACTACTTTTTCAGTTTCTATACCTACGTTCTACCTTAAAAACATGAAATTCTGAAATATAAAGCATTCCTCTTAAAAGGAATGCTATACATGCAGAAAGCATTCAGATAAATTGAGATTCACTCAATGTATCTTATTGGCAAAGAATAGGAATGAAAGGAAAGCAAATGTTATTAATAAACAGAATCGATTGAAGCTTTCTCCTATGCTGCACTATTTCTTCAGGATATTTGCTGTGCATTGAAATCACCCATGTATTTTGCACGGAAGCGTATACAAGGCAGTTGAAATGTATTTAACATTGACGACTTCCTTTATCAAATGTATTGAGAAATACCTTCGGATAAACTCAACAGGCAGCATAAGAGAACTCATGAAACAGCGATGTAGGAAAAGGAGGAAATAGGATGAAATGAAATTCCTGCAGGAGAATGTCGTCTTCATTGCATGGAAGCATTGCTGTCGAGAGTAGCCTACTTTTTTAGTTTTTGAACCTATGTTCTACATTAACAACATGAAATTCAGCAATATAAAACATTCCTCTTTAAAGGAATGCTACACATGCCGAATGCATTCAAATGAAATGAGATTCACTGAATATGTCTTACTGGCAAAGAAGAGAAAGGAAAGTAAAGCAAATGTTGATAATAAACAGAATCCATTTAAGCGTGCTCCTCTGTTGCACTATTTCTTCAGGAGATTTGCTGTGCATTGAAAACTTCCACGTACTCCGCAAGGAAGCATATACAACACAGTTGAAATGTATTTAACAATGAGGACTTCCTTTAACAAATGTATTAAGACATATCTTTTGGATAAACTCAACACGAAGCATAAGAGAACTCATGCAAAAACCATGTAGGAAAAGGAGGAAATAAGATGAAATGAAATTCCCACAGGAGAATGTCGCCTTCAAAGAATTGGAAGCATTGCTGTCTAGAGTAGCCTACCTTTTCAGTTTTTGAACCTACGTTCTACCTTAAAAACATGAAATTCTGAAATATAAAGCATTCCTCTTAAAAGGAGTGCTATACATCCCAAAAGCAGTCAGATGAATTGAGATTCACTCAATGTATCTTATTGGCAAAAAATAGGAAGGAAAGGAAAGCAAATGTTATTAATAAACAGAATCGATTAAAGATTTCTCCTCTGTTGCACTATTTCTACAGGAGATTTGCTGTGCATTGAAATCTTTATGTATTCCGCAAAGAAAAGTATACAACTCAGTTGAAATGTATTTAACATTGAAGAATTCCTTTAGGAAATGAATTGAGAAATACCTCAGGAAAAACTCAACACGAAGCATAAGCGAACTCATGCAACAAGGATATAGGAAAAGTAAGAAATAGGATGAAATGAAATTCCTACAAGAGAATGTCGCCTTCAATGAATTGGAAGCATTGCTGTCGAGAGTAGCCTTCTTTTTCATTTTCTGAAACTACGTTCTACCATAACAACTTGAAATTCTACAATATAAAGCATTCCTCTTCAAAAGAATGCTAAACCTGCAGAAAGCAGTCAAATCAAATCAGATTCACTCAATGTATCATATGGGCAAAGAATAAAATGGAACGGAAAGCAAATGTAGATAATAAACAGAATCCATTGAAGCTTTCTCCTCTATTGCCCTATGTCCTCAGGAGTTTTGTTGTGCATTGAAATCTTCCATGTATTCCATATTGAAGACTACACAATGCAGGTGAAATGTATTTAACATTGACGACTTCCTTTATCAAATGTACTGAGAAATACCTTTGAATAAACTCAACATGAAGCATAAGATAACTCATGCAACAGCGATGTAGGAAAAGTAGGGAAAAGGATGAAATGAAATTCCTTCAGGACAATGTTGCCTTCAATGAATTGGAATCATTGCTGTCCAGAGTAGCCTAATTTTTCCGGTTCTGAACCTACGTTCTACCATAACAACATGAAATTCTGCAATATAGAGCATTCAAAAACATTTGATAAAGGAAGTCCTCAATGTTAAATACATTTCAATTGCATTGTATACTCTTCATGTGGAATACATGGAAGATTTCAATGCCCAGCCAATCTCCTGACATAATAGTGCAACAGAGGGGAAAGCTTCAATGGATTCGGTTTATTTTCAACATTTGCTTTTCTTTCCTTCCTCTTCTTTGCCAATAAAATATATTGATTGTATCTCATTTCATTTGAATGCTTTAGGCATGTTTAGCATCCACTTAAGAGGAATGCTTTATATTCAAGAATTTCATGTTGTTATGGTAGAAAGTAGGTTCAGAAACTGAAAAAAGAGGCCACTATCGACAGCAATGCTTCCATTTCATTGAAGGCGACATTCTACTCCAGGAATTTCATTTCATCCTATTTCCTCCTTGTCCTAAATCGCTGTTGCATGAGTTCTCTTGCGCTTCGTTTTGCGTTTCTCCGAAGGTATCTCTCAATACATTTGCTAAAGGAAGTCCTCAATATTAAATACATTTCACTGCGTTGTATACTCTTCCTTTCGGAATACGTGGAAGATTTCAATGCACTGCAAATCTCCTGACAAAATAGTGGAACAGAGGACAAAGCTTCAATGGATTCTGTTTATTATCAACATTTGCTTTCCTTTCCTTCCTCTTCTTTGCCAATAAGATACATTGCCTGAATCTCAATTCATTTGAATGCCTTCGGCATATGTAGCATTCCTTTTAAGAGGAATGCTGTATATTGCAGAATTTCATGTTCCTAATGTAGAATGTAGATTCAGAAACAAAAAAATTAGGCTACACTCGACAGCAATGCTTCCAATTCATTGAAGGGAACATTCTCCTCTAGGAATTTCATTTCATCCTATTTACTACTTTTCCTACATCGCTGTTGCACGAGTTCTCCTGTGCTTCGTGTCGAGTTCATCCGAAGGTATTTCTCAATACATTTGCTAAAGGAAGTCCTCAATGTTAAATATATTTCAACTGCGTTGTATACGCTTCCGTGAGGAATACATGGATGGTTTCAATGCACAGCAAATCTCCTGAAGAAATACTGCAACATAGGAGAAAGCTTCAATCGATTCAGTTTATTAATAACATTTGCTTTCCTTTCCTTCCTATTCTTTGCCAATAAGTTACATTGAGTAATTCTCAATTCATCTGAATGCTTTCGGGATGTATAGCATTCCTTTTAAGAGGAATTCTTTATATTTCAGAATTTCATTTTGTTAAGGTAGAACGTTGGTTCAGAAACTGAAAAAGTAGGCTACACTCGACAGCAATGCTTCCATGCATTGAAGACGACATTCTTCTGTAAGAATTTGATTTCAGAAGATGGCGAACTGCGGACAGCTTTCTCTGTGAACTCCTTCGACATTCCCTCAAACCCAGAAAAAGTAAGCCTTAAAACTGGTTTCTGAGTGAGGGCCTCGCCAAGCATTTGGACTACAACGCACTTCTATAAAAGATCTACCTTGAAAGAACTCCGGAGAAGGTTAGCCTCAGGGGAAATCGGCCGCTGGTCGCGATCGGACTCCAGCCGGGGCGGAAGTCATGGCTGCAATAGAGGGGGGATTTTGGGCACCCAGGAAGCCCCTGGGAGACGCCTGGGCCACTTTGCTCTGCTTGCGGGCAGGTGCTTTGGCAGATCTGCCTTTGGAAGTGGGTGGATCGAGAACAGCTGAAGAAAACGTGGTCTTAGTGCGAATCTAGCCCGACTAGCCTCAGAAGGGAGGGCGTTGAGTATTGTGTAAACCTTAGTCTCATTAGATTGGACTCTAAGAGAGGATATCAGACACATTTGGCTTCAAAGAAAGCACTGACCCTCCTTTTGGGAAGGTAGGAGGGAGGGGAAAAAAGGAAAGGGATAAACTAATAGAAGGATTAGGGGAAAGATAGAAAGGGGAGGGAGGGACTCTAAAGGGAGGAGGATTATTGGTGGGAGGTGGTCATCAAGAGCAAAGTACTGGGGAGGGGGGAAGGGAGAGAGGGGAAAGGGAAGAGAAAATCATAACTCTGGATAAATAAGATGGCAGGGAATACAGATATAGTTATTTTAACTGTGAATGTGAATGGGATGAACTCTCCCATAAAACGGAAGCGGGTAGCAGACTGGATTAAAAGCCAGAATCCTACAATATGTTGTTTACAAGAAACACATCTAAAACATAGAGATACATACAGAGTGAAGGTAAAGGGCTGGAGCAGAATCTTCTATGCTTCAGGTGAACAAAGAAAGGCAGGGGTAGCAATCCTTACCTCGGATCAAGTAAAAACAAAAATAGATCTAATTAAAAGAGATAAGGAAGGAAACTACATTTTACTAAAGGGTTCCATAGACAATGAAGCAGTATCAATACTTAACATATATGCACCAAGTGGTATAGCATCCAAATTCCTAGAGGAGAAGTTAAGAGAGATGCAAGGAGAAATAGAGAGTAATACTATACTAGTGGGAGATCTCAACCTTGCTCTCTCAGAATTAGATAAATCAAATTCCAAAATAAATAAGAAAGAAGTTAGGGAGGTTAACAAAAGGCTAGAAAAGTTAAGTATGATAGATCTCTGGAGGAAATTGAATGGTGATAGAAGGGAGTATACTTTTTTCTCAGGGGTTCATGGAACTTATACAAAAATTGATCATGTGTTAGGGCACAAAACCTCAAAATCAATTGCAGAAAAGTAGAAATAGTAAATGCATCCTTCTCAGATCATGATGCAATAAAACTCACATGTAATATAAGGCCAGGAGAAAATAGATCACAAGTTATTTGGAAATTAAATAATCTAATCCTGAAGAACGAATGGGTGAAAGAGCAAATTATAGACACAATCGAAAACTTCATCCAGGAGAATGACAACAATGAGACAACATACCAAAATTTGTGGGACTCGGCTAAAGTGGTTATAAGGGGTAATTTTATATCTCTAGATGCTTACTTGCGTAAAACAGAGAAGGAGAAGATTAATGAACTGGGCTTACAATTAAAAAAGCTAGAAAAAGACCAAATTACAAACCCTCAATTAAATACCAAATTGGAAATTCTGAAAATTAAAGGGGAGATCAATAAAATTGAAAATAAGAAAACTATTGAATTAATAAATAAAAGTAAGAGTTGGTTTTATGAAAAAAACCAACAAAATAGATAAGCCTTTAGTTAATTTGATTAGAAAAAGGAAAGAGGAAAATCAAATTATTAGTCTCAAAAATGATAAGGGAGAACTTTCCTCCAATGAAGAGGAAAGTAGAGTAATAATTAGGAGTTTCTTTGCCCAACTTTATGCCAATAAATTTGATAATGTAAATGAAATGGAGGAATATCTGCAAAAATATAGATTGCCGAGGTTAACAGAAGAGGAAATATATTATTTAAATAGCCCTATTTCAGAAAAAGATATAGAACAAGCTATTAATCAACTCCCTAAGAAAAAAATCTCCAGGACCAGATGGATTTACATGTGAATTTTACCAAACATTCAAGGAACAATTAATCCCAATACTATATAAACTATTCGAAAAAATAGGGAAAGAAGGTGTACTACCAAATTCCTTCTATGACACAGATATGGTGCTGATAGCTAAACCAGGTAGGGAGAAAACTGAGAAAGAAAACTATAGACCCATTTTCCTAATGAATATTGATGCAAAAATTTTAAATAAGATTTTAGCAACAAGATTACAGAAAGTCATCCCCAAGATAATACATCATGACCAAGTAGGATTTATACCAGGAATGCAGGGCTGCTTCAATATTAGGGAAACTATTAGCATAATCAATTATATTAATAACCAAATTAATAAAAATCATATGATTATCTCCATAGATGCAGAAAAAGCCTTTGATAAAATCCAACACCCATTCCTATTAAAAACACTGGAGAGTATAGGAATAAATGGGCTTTTCCTTAAAATGATAAGTAGTATCTACTTAAAACCTTCAGC
>JAJPUD010025728.1:0-17242 GCA_023553655.1 Myrmecobius fasciatus
CTTTTCACTCCGCCATCTTGGCTCCGCCCCCCCATGATGTATTTTACACTTTCTTCTATTTTGTTCATTTTGGGGGGTTTTGTTTGATTGATTCTTGGTCTCATTGAGTCATTCACTTCCATTTTTCAATTTTAATTTTTACTGAATTATTTTCTTCTGTTAGCCTTTTAAATATCCTTTTGCATTTATTAATTAAACATTTACATGACTTGTTTTTTTCATTGGATTTTTTTCATTTCACAAATTCAGTTTTTCACTGAGTTATTTTTTTTTCATTTCACCAAAACTATTTTTTATGATGTGGTTTTCTTCAGGCAATTTCTGTTTCCTTTTCCATATCTTTCATTTCCTTTCACCATGTTCCTTCTAATTTTTTTTAAGACCCTTTTTGAATTCTTACAAGAAAGCCTTTTGAGTTGGAGGCCAACTTATATCACCCTTTGAGGCTTCATCTGGAGATGTTTGGCCTTTAGTGATCTCAGGGTTTGAGATTTTTCTCCATAATAGCTATATCTCTGGTCAGAGCTTTTTTTTTTTTTTTTTTTTTTTTGCTTTTTTGCTCATTTTTAAAGGGTGAATTGTGCTCTTAAAGGAAAGGTACAATTGTCCCAAGCTTTCTCCACAGGTGAGAGCAGTTTCCCACTGCCCTTCCTGCCATCTCTGCTGACTTCCTCCCCATGCTGGGTGGGCATGGACCCCTTGTTATGCTGGGTTCCAGGGCTCACTGTTTGCCTTCTGTAATTGTATTGGAGGTCTCCCAGCTACTCTGCTGATACATTGGCTTCTGAACTAGGACAGAGTAGCTAGTGCTGGTGTATTTTGGCGAAGACCCTCCTAATAGATTCTCCCTCCCTCTGGAGGCTTCTCCACCCTGGGGCTCTCTGCAACCTGCTCTGGGCCAAGTCCCCCTTGTCTGAGTGAGACTGACCTTTCTTGAAGTTCTTCCAAAATGTCTTCTGCTGGAAATTTGTTATACTTCAAACATGTGTGAGTTCTGTCACTCCTAAGCCTATTCAGAGGCTTGATCTGGGGTCGATCTGAGGGAAGCCAGAAAGAACTCAGACAAAAACCTGTCTACTCTCTGCCATTTTGACTCTGCCCCACCTTTTTTGAACATATGATGAAACATGTCTCTCATATCTGGGTAGAGAGACATAGAACTCATGATTGATTGAACCATTTTGTTATGAACATGGCCTGTGATGAAATTTGTTTTACTTGACTCTATATTCCTATTTGTGACAGATTATTCTGTTTTTCTTTTTTTCTCAATGATTGCAGGGGGGAGAGAAAACAGACTTTTGTTGACTAAAAATATTTAATTTTAAAATAATTTTTAAAAATATTGTACTTAAACAAAAAGTCCAAAGGATTTAAAAAAAAACTGGAAAGGTTTCTGTGAACTGATGATGAGTGAAGTGAGCAAAAGAGGAAAATGATATATATCACTTAATATAACACCAATATATATAACACCAACAAATGACTTTTAACACCCTAACAAATCTGGTAAACCATATGACCAACTACAATTTCAAAGTTCTAAGCATGAAGAATTTAAATCACATTCTGAATAGAATTGGAGCCAATATATACAATTTTTTTATGGGTCTGAAGTGGAAATTCATTTTGTTTAAACCTTCACATTTGTTATTTTGTTTTTCTTATTTAGGGTTAGGAAAGTGAAAAGAATATACAATATATGCTTATTTATTAAAGAAAAATAAAATATCAACTTCCTTCAGAGGGAATAACTGATATCCTTGGATGAGGGAGAGTGGGGAAAATGCTAAGACAAAAGCATCATTGCAGAGTGAGATTTTGTGGTAATGAACATCCCTATCTGCTCATCCACCTCCTTTGTTTATGGTTATAAGTAATAGGAGTAAGAGTAGTAAATATAAATTAAATACATGATCCTTAGCAAATAACTTTACTTCTCATTATCTCAGATAACTAATTTTGATATGAGTGCCAGAGAAAGTGGTGATCTGCAGTGTTCCAGAAAGTTTCTCATTGTGAGTTCATAATACTGATGATATTTTTTAAGTGGGACTAATAATAGGACCTACATAACTGTGTTGTTCAAAGATTCTAATGAGGTAATGTATATAAAGAGCTTTTTAACCTGAAGCCATTATGTAAATGTGTTCTATTATTATTAAAGACTGGGCAGCTATCCTCTAGTTACCAGGCAGAGAATAATAGCTTCCATTTATTAAGTATTTTACATATTACAAAATCTTTTCTCACAACAACCCAATGAGATAAGTAGCATGAAAGTGGCTATCAACTTCATTTTACTCAGGATGACTATTAAATGGCAGAATAAGACCTGAAATTTAGATCTTCTGGCTGTGAGAGTCTCACTTTATCATAGTTAGTACTACTTAGAAACTTTGGTGTGGAGGTGGAATGTAAATAGTTTGTTAGGTGAAAGGGTTCTGGAGATAAAGCTGAATCAGAAGATTTGTACAAAAGGCTTTTTTATTGTTGTTTTTTATTTTTTAATGTGAGTACAATAAACTTTGATTTAGTAGGTGATTCAGAATACAATTAAATTTTGCTACAATGTAAGAAATCCATACTAAGTGGAAATTGGTGACTAAGAAAAATAGTTTTTCAAATCTTAAAAGACATAGGAAGGTTATATGGTCTGAGTTATCCACCACAAGCCAAAACAAAGAATTGGGACTTTCGTGGTAGGAATGAACTAAAGATTGACCATATTAAAACCAAGAATTATAATTATATTGTTAGATGAATGCTTTTCTTTCACATAGAATCTAGAGGGTAGAGATCTTTTTTTTTAATTATAGCTTTTTATTTGCAAAATATATGTATGGTAGTTCAACATTGACCCTTACAAAGCTTTCTGTTACAAATTTTTCCTTAGTCCCCACCCCTCCCCTAGATGGCAGGAAGTCCACTACATGTTAATTATGTTAAAATACTTGACAAACCGAATATATGTATACATATTTCCACACTTATCTTGCTGTGTAAGAAAAATCATGTCTACTAGAAAAAAAATCTGAGACAGGAAACACAATGTAAGCAAACATCAATAGAGAGCATGAAAATGTTATGTTGTGGTCCACATTTCCTGTCCCTCTCTCTGGATGTATATGGCTTTCTTCACTGAACAATTGGAACTGGTTTGAAGCATTTCATTGTTGAAGAGAGCCATATCCATCAGAATTGATCATCATAAAGTATTGTTGTTGCCGTGTATAATGATCTCCTGGTTCTCCTCATTTCACTCAGCATCAGTCCATGCAAATCTGTCCAGGCCTCTCTGAAATCATCCTGCTGGTCGTTTCTTATACAACAATAATATTCCATGACATTCATATGCCATAATTTACTCAGCCATTCTCCAATTGATGGGCATCCATTTAGCTTCTAGTTTCTAGCCACTACAAAAAGGGCTGCCACAAACATTCTTGCACATGTGGGTCCCTTTCCTTCCTTTAATATTTCTTTGGGATATAAGCCCAATAGAAACACTGCTGGGTGAAAGGGTATGCACAGTTTGATCACTTTTTGAGCATAGTTCCAAATTGCTCTCCAGAATGGTTGGATCCCTTCACAGTTCCACCAACAATGTATCAGTGTCCCAGTTTTCCCACATCCCCTCCAACATTCGTCATTATCTTTTCCTGTCATCTTAGCCAATCTGACAGATGTATAGTGGTTGACTTAATTTGCATTTCTCTGCTCAATAGTGATTTGGAGCACCTTTTCATATGACAAGAAATGGTTTTAATTTCATCATCTGAAAATTGCCTGTTCCTATCCTTTGAGCATTTATTGATTGGAGAGTGGCTCGAATTCTTATAAATATGAGACAATTTTCTATATATTTTAGAAATGAGGCCTTTATCAGAACCCTTAAATGTAAAGATGATTTCCCAATTTGATGCTTCCCTCCTGATCTTGATTGCATTGATTTTGTTTGTACAAAAACTTTTTAACTTAATATAGTCAACATTTTCTATCTGGTGTTCAATTAAGAGTTCCAGTTCTTCTTTGGACATAAATTTATTCCATCTCCACAGGTCTGAGAGGTAAACTATAAACTAGGTTCCAATTTACTTATAAAATCACTCTTTATATCTAAAACATGAACCCATTTAGATCTTATCTTGGAATGTGGTATTAGATGTGGGTCAAGCCCTAGTTTCTTCCACACTAGTTTCCAATTTTCCCAGCAGTTTTTGCCAAATAGTGAGTACTTATCCCAGAAGCTGAGGTCTTTGGGTTTATCAAAGACTAAATTGCTATAGTTATTGTCTAGTTTGTCCTGTAATCCTATCCTATGCCACTGATTGACTACTCTATTCCTTAGCCAGTATCAAATGGTTTTGATGACCGCTGCTTTATAATATAGTTTTAGATTTGGTACACCAAGACCACCTTCATCAGCCTTTTTTTTTTCATTAATTCCCTTGAACTTCTTGACCTTTTGTTCTTCCAGATGAACTTTGCTACTATTTTTTCTAGATCTGTAATATAATTTCTTGGGAGTTTGATTGGTATGGCACTAAATAAGTAAATTAGTTTGGGTGGTATTGTCATTTTTATTATATTCGCTCGGCCTACCCATGAGCACTTGATGTTTTTCCAATTGACTAGGTCTGACTTTATTTGTGTGGAAAATGTTTTGTAGTTTAGTTCATATAGTTTCTGACTTTTCCTTGGCAGATAGATTCCCAAATATTTTATACTATCATCCGTTAATTGGAATGGAATTTTTTTTTTGGTATCTCTTGCTGCTGAACTTTGTTGGTAATATATAAAAATGCTGATGATTTATGTGGATTAATTTTGAATCCTGCAGCTTTGCTAAAGTTGTGAATTGTTTCTAGTAGTTTTTTAGTTGAGTGTCTAGGCTTCTCTAAATGTACCATCATGTCATCTGCAAAGAGTGATAATTTGATTTCTTCATTACCTACTCTAATTCCTTTAATCTCTTTTTCTTCTCTTACTGCGAAAGCTAACATTTATAATTCAATATTAAATAGTAATGGTGACAGTGGGCAGCCGTGTTTCATTCCTGATATTATTGGGAATGGTTCTAGTTTGTCTCCATTGCATATGATGCTTGCTGATGGTTTTAAATAGATGCTACTGATCATTTTAAGGAAAAGCCCATTTATTCCTATATTCTCTAGTGTTTTTAATAGGAATGGGTGTTGGATTTTACCAAATGCTTTTTCTGCATCTATTGAGATAATCATATGATTTTTGTTATTTTGGCCATTAATATAATTGATTATGCTGATAGTTTTCCTAATATTGGACCAGCCCTGCATTCCTGGTATAAATCCCACTTGATCATGATGTATTATCCTGGGGATGACTTTCTGTAATTTCATTGCTATTATGTTATTTAAATTTTTTGCATCGGTATTCATTAGGGAAATTGGTCTATATTTTTCCTTCTCTGTTTTCACCCTACCTGTTTTAGCTATCAACTCCATATCTGTATCATAGAAGGAATTTGATAGTATGATGGTAGAGATCTTAAATATTTTCACTCCTTTAGAATGAGGTTTATATCACAGGGGCTCAATCAGAATCAGATGAAAAAAATATCAGTATATCTTTTATTGCATTAACCCAATTCAAATTATCTTTAGTAACACAGATTTTTAAACAGACTTTAGTAACAAATAAAGATGCCATGGCAGACATATTCATTTTGATTTTTTTTTGACTGATTCAACAATCATTGCAGTTAAATGTGTCAGGTCTTTCTGTTAATAACATTTACTATTTCCCTTATCCCCCTCCCTCAAAGGTGGAGGGCATAGATTTTTTGTCCTGTTTCATGTTAATAAATTGACTTAGCTCAAAAAATATTTACTGTGTGCTCATTAAGTTAGATATTAAGAATAGAAGGACAAAGGCAGAAAAAAAATTTTTTTCCTGACTTTCATAGCCACACATACTATTGGGTGAGAAAACATGTGTATATGCAAATGTGCATATGTACAGGCATACTATATATGTTCAAAAATACACAAGATGAGATTTCTAAGTAGAATAATGAAGAATGCCTGACATATTCAGGAAGATGTGAGATTGCTTACTAGCTCTGTGATTTAATTTTTATCAGATTCAGATCCTCATCTGTAAAATCTGGATAATCCTTGTATGTATGTCATAGGATTTTTGTGAGGTTCAAATGAGGTAACATATGGAAAGTTTTGAAACCTTAGTATATTTTATTTTGTTGTTATTGATGTCTTTGTTGCTGTTGATGAGTCATTTCAGTTTTGTCTGACTTTTCGTGATCACCTTTGTGATTTTCTTGGCAAAAACATTAAAGTGGTTTTCCATTTCCTTCTCCAGCTCATTTTGCAGGTAAGAAACTGAAGCAGAGTTAAATGACTTGCCCAGAGTCATATGGGTATTACTTGTCTGAAACCACGTTTAAATTCACAAAGATACATCTTCCAGGCATGGCACTCTATGTACTATACCTACTAGATATAATTATCAGTTTTGGAGAACACTGGCACCTTAAGATCCAGAAAGGCTTAATGTAGAAGGCAATACATATACTGAATCTTGAAATAAAGTAGAATTTCTAAGAATTAGAGTTGAGGGAGAAGCACATTTCAAACATGAGTGACAGATAGCCAGTGCAAAGGCACAACAACAGCAACAACCCAAAACCATAACAACAACGAAAAACTCTCCCTCAAATCCCAAAACATATTTCATCACATGTGGGAATGGGAGAGCATTGGCAAAATAAAGGAATGGGTAGCATAAGGGCTTTTTGTGCCCTGTGAACATTATGGCAGTTAAGATCTAGCTGGCATCCTGATAACCTAGTTTTATAGAATAAGATTCTGGTGATACCATTTACTGGGTTATCACAAACTAAATATTTGGCTTCCCTAAAAAAACAGGAAAGTCAAGGTCAGGTAAAATTAATAATTATTGGTTCAAATTATATTGGCACACAGATTACTAAGCAAAGTTCTTCATCAGTTTTCATTTATACATAAGCCTGATCCCCCTTTTCATGACAGAAGATGACATATATCTATTATCAAACAAGAGAAAACCTGTGTTCCTTACAAAAATAGAGAATTGTATGATTATTTAATTTACATAAAACATTTTCTAAATCTCTAAACACTTAGAAGATAAAAAATATATTGTTCAATAAAAATGGTGGGACAACATGCCCTAGGGTTTGAAAGAATACTCTATTAACTATTCAGTAATTGTTAAACAATGACCTAAAAACGGAATGACATTTAGGTTGATTTTATAGGTCATAACAAAGCTTTTAATTCAGTTTTACACTCGTTTCATTCATATACTTCAAGAATACAAATAGATCCAAATTCAGTGAGAATCCTGTAACATGTTATATCCACATGGAAAACTATCTCAGTTTTAATATATTATCCACACAATAATACAAAGAAATAATTAATATAAAAGATGACTTTGGGTAATTAAGTATTACAGTGGATTGACTGTTGGGTCTAGTCAGGAAGATAAATCTTCCTGAGTCTAAGTCTGACCTCAAACATTACAAGCTGTGTGACACTGGCCAAGTTAGTGCTTGCCTCAGTTTATTTATCTGTAAAATGAGTTGTAGGTGGAAATGGCAAATAATCTCAGTATCTTTGCCAAGAAAACCCCAAATAGCCAGACACAAACTGAAAAATGATTGAAAAATATGACATTTTCCAAGTAAGTCTTGTGATTCTGCTTAGCCATAAATTCATTATTTTTCTCTCAATTATAACTAATATTTTTCACAATAAAGAAGTCAGAAAACACTCACTTGAACTGCACCAACAACATCAAGCTTTATAGCTCTGTTGAAACACACATTAAACAGATCCCTCAATCCATTTAATCTTTAAAAATATCAAAATATTATTTGATTAATTAAGTATTAAAATACTAGCACACTAGCAAGGAAGAATAAAACTGGAGACTTCATACTTGAATTCTGAGATAATGTTGAATCAATGGATAGTAGAAGTACCAAAATACATTGGAATCCTCCTGACAAGACACATCAAATATAGAGTTGTCAAGGAGAGAGCTGGCTATGAATGTCAAGTGATTTATTGGCATCCTGAAGTATTGTTGTGTATTTCAAAAGACATACTGACACCCTGACATCCAAGATCACTGGAAAGAATATGTTTAGACCAATTAATGTTATTAATAAAAGAGTTGATATTTACTTTTGGAACAGTAAAATATATGCAAACATATTTTTAAAATATCCTAACAAAAAACTCATGAAATATTAATGAAATACAGGAACAATCACCCCAAACATAGTACAGAAAGATGAATACTTACTTTTCTAAAAAATGAAGAAGATTGATAGATGATCTTAGAGCATATCATAAATAAGTTTTTAAAAATTGAAATACTTGTGTAATGATCATTGCAAAGAGCAAGAGAAGTTTATACCACTGAACTTGACAGATACAATGAAAAGCAATTTTCTTTCATAGGGAATCTATGAAATGGATAATATTCAAGAAGAGAATCAAATTGCCTTCCACACATAAAGACAATATCTTGAAAAAAAAGCACTGAAAACAAATAGGAAATGTATAGATTTGTTTTCATTAATGAAGAAATTAAGAATAGAAATTTAGGATCAACTAATTTTCATTTTCTAAGTATTCTCTATTTGAATCTTTTATATCAATCAATGTACATTTGAATAACTACATTTATTTATAACCCCTGCACTTGGGGATAAATATTGTTTGGTGGAGAGGAGTCAAGCCTTCAAATAAGCCTCACTCCTTTTTCTTGGAGTGATAGGGATCAGAGAAGTAGCTTGAATAAAATAAATTCATTTGCCTTAGGTTAGCAATATTTATGGAAGCAGAATGGATATAATTTTAGTCTAGGTCCTGCTTCTAAAGAACAAAGCAGGCAAACTCAGGGAAGCCTCCCTCTACTCAGTTTCTGACAGAAATCAAAGTTTCTGTGCATACCCTTTGACCCAGCAGTGTTTCTACTGGGCTTGTATCCCAGAGAGATCTTAAAGGAAGGAAAGGGACCCACATGTGCAAGAATGTTTGTGGCAGCCCTTTTTGTAGTGGCAAGAAACTGGAAACTGAATGGTTGCCCATCAATTGGAGAATAGCTGAATAAATTATGGTATATGAATGTTATGGACTATTATTGTTCTGTAAGAAACGACCAGCAGGACGATTTCAGAGAAGCCTGGAGAGACTTGCATGAACTGATGCTGAGTGAAATGAGCAGAACCAGGAGATCATTGTACACAGCAACAACGGGTCTGTCTCTGTCTCTCTCTCTGTCTCTCTGTCTCTCTCTCTCTCTCTCTCTCTTTCCATATATATATATATATATATATATACATATATATATATATATATATATATATGAAATATATATATATTGGGTTTAATATATATTTTAACATATTTAACATGTATTGGGACTACCTGCCATCTAGAGGAGAGGGTGGAGGGAAGGAGGGAAAAAATTGAAATAGAAAGTTTTGCAAGGGTCAGTGTTGAAAAATTACCCATGCATATATTTTGTAAATAAAAAGCTTTAATAAAAAAAAAAAACAACAGAAATCAAAGTTTCCCTTGGAGAGGAGTGGACAATATTACCAAGATATTTATTTAAATATTCCCAAAAGTCATGTTTAGAGCAAAAATAGGTAGATATATATATATAGATAGATAGATAGATATATTGATAGACATATAGACAGACACATAACATACACTTTATATAAGGAAAATTTTTTAATAATTAGAAATATATACGAAGAGAATGATCTGCCTCAGGTGGTAATCGAAACCTCTTCATTAGAATCTTTTAACACAGACTTCTTTTTAAGGGTACTATAGAAGGAATTCCTGTTCAAGGATAGTAGGTACTATACAACATTATGAAGTAGGTAATATACCTCATCTCAGTTTCACAGATGACAAAAAATAATATTTAAAAATGTGGTATTAAAAAGTGAATTTGAAAACAGAATACATAGGTATGAATTCTGTCTTTGCTGTTTACAGCTGTGTGATCATTGGCAGATAAAAGCTTTCTCTATTTCAGTTTCTTCATTGAAAAAAATACAGAGATAACAATAACTTCATTATTTACTCTATACAGCTGTGGTTAAGATCAAGTGAGATATTATTACATCAAATGTTTTGTAAATAATAAGGTTACATAAATTGCAGTAATAGCAGTAGCATAGGAAAGTGCAGCAATAGTAGTAGCAAAAGAAGAAAAAGGAGAAAAGTAAGGAGAGGAAGAGGAAGAGCAATAGTAGTAGCAAGAGTAGTAGTAGTAGCAGCAGCAGCAGGTTGTAGTTGTAGTAGTAGTAGTTGTTACTGTTGTATTTTTCAATATTGTTGTCACCTGGCTATAATCCCTCAGAACCAGTTCTCAAATCCAAGTATTCTTTCTCAAACCAAGCATTTCCAATCCCATGCTTTTTTCCATTATGGAAATGAAAGTCTTCTGTAGCGTGTTGCTATTTCTTGTCAGCCTTCTACCTAATTTTTCATTTATAAAAGCAGGGTACTACTATAGTATTAACCTTCTAAGCAGGAGGTGTACCTTACCTAATGATTTGCTATTTTAAAAATTGTATAAACTCTTGACATTATTATTTTAGTAAGTGATGTGAGATCTGATCATATAATTTCCTTATAATCTTAGCTTGTGTTTAAATCAAAGTAAGCCAAAAATGCAGGCTGTTTCTCTTTTATAAAGATTAGAGGGCATGTAGGGTTTGAATGCTAATTAAATGAAGAGAACAAAAGCACACAGCTATGTCAAATAGTCCTGAAATTCGTATAGCACATTGCAGTAGTATTATATTCTAATGCTTGCTGCAAGGTACTCTAGATCTAGAGATTGAATTTAGCAGTTTTACATGAGATTTGTAGTTTTCAAGTTAATTTTTTTCTATCTCCCTTGTATATTTATTTATTCACATATACATTATTTTATGCATGGGGAGATAAAACTTTAAGCACATAGATCATAGGATCAGAAATTTAGGGCTGGAAGGAACCTTAGAGGTCCTCAAGTCCAAACACTTCATTTTGCATATGATTAAATGACTTGCCACATAAGCAATAAGAGTGAATTGTACTCCAGTCTTGCTGGCCCTCTATCACACATAGATTGTTCAAATTCCCCTTTTGATTCATTCCTCTGTTTCTAGGCCCTGGAAAACAAGACTTCACAACATTTAAAATCACACTTGAATCACAGATGTAGGATATAAAATCCTGATAGCCTCTCCGGGGCATTGACAAGATATTTGTCACTGAATTTATAACAAGATACTATCCCCCTTTTACCCTCTGTCACATGAAGGGGAAAGGCCATAGAGAATGTAATAGGTGACTATTCAATGAGCCATGTCCTTATGAACATGTTCAGTGCAATTCATATGTGAATTTTGGGTCATTTATAGACATTCTGTAACTGGTACTGGACTGATAACCAAGTGGTGAATAAGATTTTTGGGGAGGGGGGTTGACTGTGTAGCTAGAACTGGGGAATAGGGAACATTCAAAAGACAATTCAATTCAATCCTTCTCTTAACTTATTTGTGACAACACATTAAGGAGAGAAGAGAAGCAATATTTTAATTTTTTTTTTTTTTGAGAAACAATGTTGTTAGGAGAGAACTCTTTATCCAAGACCATCATGTGGCTTATGAATATTGTTTTGGTTCTTTGATTCAGCATTTATTCTTTAATTTTAAGTGGATGCTCTTGGAGAGCAAGATGAGAGAATACTTGTTACGTGTAAATCTTCCTCCGAAGCATAATTTTGGCATGTAGGTGACCCTGGACTTTGTCTTAACAACCTGGAAAGATTTCTAGTACAGTTAGACTATACACTGTGTGTTTGGTATAGGAGAACTGATTCAGTTAAAGCCAGAGGAGCAACACCTGGGGTAGGCTATAGGATGATGCAGTACTGAGTGCCAGAAGTTCTCAGAATGCCTGAGATGATATTAAAAAATACTGTGATATATGTGGAGAAGGAAGAATATATATCTTCAATCCTATCATCCTGTAAAAGACATTAGGTAACCTGAAAGCAATGAAATAAGCAATTGCCAGTAACCCAAGCTCTAGAAGAGAAGACTCTTTTCTTTCATAGAATGATTAGCATGGATTATTTGAGCAGTGTGTTTAAACAATACTTAGTGGATATTCGTTATAGATAATTACTGAAGTCAGGAAAACTCATCTTCTTGAATTC
The DNA here is from genome assembly GCA_023553655.1 of Myrmecobius fasciatus. Taxonomy (NCBI): domain Eukaryota; kingdom Metazoa; phylum Chordata; class Mammalia; order Dasyuromorphia; family Myrmecobiidae; genus Myrmecobius; species Myrmecobius fasciatus. The sequence goes on from JAJPUD010025728.1 coordinate 12,286, forward strand.
AAATCTGCCCTCAGATACTTATTGGCTGTGTAATCCTGGGGCAAGTGTTCAGCCTTGTTTGCCTCAGTTTTTTTATCCATAAAATGAGCTACAGAGAGGGAAATGTCAAATCATTCAAGTATCCTTTCCAATAAAACCTCAAATGGGATCATGAGGAGTTGGACGTGATTGAAACAACAGAAATGCGACTGTGTATTAAGAAGTCCAAAATATTTAGGAGACTCAATGCAATCCCAGATATTATGTTGTTGGGTATACAGCTATTTCTTGTCATAGAGTCAAGGTTTTGTTGTATCAGGTACTTTTAGATTTAGTTATGATGGTTACAAAGTTAGTTTTATATGTAGAATACACAAATGTGAATAACAGTGATCATTGTGAACTATTTAGTTCTTATTATATTATCTATCAATGATCTATCATTTGTAAATCTATTACCCTATCTATCTAGCAGGTGTGTTATTTTTTCAATATGATGAATTACAAGTATGTAAACTCTGTTGATATAGATGAGCAACTTCTCTGAATTTTGTAATCTTAGTTCCCTGGGGCAATAAGAAGGTAAGTAATTTGCTTATGGTCACATAGTTAATATGTGTCAGGGGTAAAATTTGGTCCTAGTCTCTTTCTCTCTCTCCCTTCCTTTCTCCTTCTCTCTCTCTCTCTCTCTCTCTCTCTCTCTCTCTCTCTCTCTCTCTTTTCCTCCCTCCCTCTTTTTCTCTCCTTTTTCCTTCTTTCTCTTTCTCTTACCTGCTTCAATTTATTTTAATAGTATTTTCCAAGTACAAATACAATTTTTAACATTTATTTAAAATCAATGATTTCCACTTTGATTATGTAGACAATTTAGACAATAAGGAGGTTAGGGTCTGTAGAGTGAAAGAAATTTTGAATTTCTTAATTAAACATAAAGCAATTATTGCTTTATTGCAAGGGATCCCTAGAGAGAAGCTAATCTACTTTCTTGCTTCCAGTAATATTTATAGGCATTATTTTTTTTTATTTTTATCAATCTGTGACAAATGATTTTCTACTACCTCTCCCAGCCATGAATTCTAGAGTGCAAGCATTCCTTCTTTTCAGGAGCATTGTCAACCACAGCTAAGTTAAATTTCCATTCCTATCAATTAAATTACTCCTTCTTTAATAAATAATTACTAAACTCTTATGGAGTTCAGAGCATTGTAATAGTCACTGAACCATATTAAATTCTGTCCAAAGTCCTTAGAAATAACCGACCACCATCCTCTATATCATACTGCTTTAATTAAAAGATAGAATAGGGAATTGTGGAGAGAAGATAGAATGAGATATAACCTAAGGCATGGTTTCTCTTTTATCACTATCATCCCAAATAAATTTAACATCAATAAATGAACCAAATATAAAATTATAAGAAGAAAATCAAAATCACCCACTAGCAGCTAATTTTAGAAAATGATAACTAGAGAATATTCTGCCAATTAATTACTCCCTTCTCTTTCCTACCCCCACTCCAGCCTATGGCAGCCATTCTCCTTAGTTTCTGAGATTTTAGACACAGATTATTTTTGAGTCAGTTTTTGCAGTATCCCAGAGGGTCCCTGTTTCCAAGGTAGCTTGAAATATATGAAAACTTTTAGTGTATTAGTTGAATAAAAAGGGAAGAGAATGGCTGGAGAGAAGAGTGGATTTAGTGGGTAGAGAAGCAAAAGATATTAGGAAATGAAGGCCACTAAAAATATACATCAATTCACAACTTTTTAATGTTGTCCAGTAGGAAATAAGAATGAATGATACAACATTTCAAAAGCTTTTGCTTCCCATAGTGTTGCCTTTTTCAATCTTTCTGAACCAGCTCAAAGAGCCCAAAGAAAAATCAGCACAGTAAGGAAGGGGTAACCCATAAGAGTGAAGTTGGGAAGTGAATAAACCCAACTACAGTAACCCTTTGGAGTTTCTTCTACAAACCATCATTCCATTGGGTTACCTTCACTCTTTAAATTATAAGATCTCTCTCAACCCTACAAAATGCATCTGAGAGAATCAAGACCAGACAGCAAGAAATAAAGGAGGGACAACATTCCTGGCCCTACAGAAGAGAAATGGATGTTTACATTTATTATTATTGTTGTTGTTGTTATTATGTACATTTATTTCAAAGACATATAGAAAAAGAGAAGAATAACTAATAAAGACATATGAGTCATTTCTTGTCCATCTCCAAACCATGCAGCCTGATCCCTTTTCCTCTTCTCATCACAATTCAATGTTTTTTCCTGGGACACTGGGCTCTGATAAGGTATCTTTTATTTTATTATTTCTGGAATGAAGACTTTACATTATTGCCTGGCTATTTCTAAATCACAACTATGAATACATATGCAACCCTCCCCCCATCCCACATATATATATCTATGCCTCTGTTTTCCAACTCTAATTCCTCTTTATGAGTTATTATCTCTTGTGTTAGTTCTTTGATGGCTCTATTTCATTGTCTGTATTTGTATCCATAGCACATAGCAGAGTGTCTGGCACATAGCAAGGAATAAATATTTCCTTTTCTCATTCGTGTATATACACATACATATACATATATATGCTGATTGAATAGTAAAATGAATAAACATTCAAAGAAGAGACATTTCAATGAAAAAGTACTTCACACAAAAAGAAATTAAGTCAAAATCTCCTGAAGTAAATAGATTGCAACAAATTCTTCAACATGCTCTCAAATTATAATGGAGCAATTCCAAAAATAGTTCAAAAGAAACATTACTAAATTAAATAACTGCAATATAGATAGAAATTAAAGCTCTCAAAGAACAAATGAAGAACTCTAATAAAATTAGAGAATTTATGATAAAAAGAAATTTTCCTTTGGAGTTTCAGAATTCCAAGGGCAGAATGAAAGTCTTAACTGTTTGGAAGAAAAGGAAATTAAGGAGGTCTTAGAAGGGCAGATTGGTTTTTTTTTTCCTCTGGTGCTGGTGCTGGGGAGGAGAGAAAAAAAAATGGTCTCTGAGCGCAAGAAAATCAGATCACATAAAAAGATCTGTCTCACTCAAAGGGGAAAGAAGGTCAGGATAAGAAGTATGGAAAAAAGCAAGCAACAAGCCCATGGGAAATCCTGAGCCCCAATATGATGAAGCAGGAAAACACACCCAGACCCAAACCTTTCTCCCACTCCCCCCACACATCCCTCAGCATAGCCAGAGGAACAGGCGGACTCTGATTCCTAGAAGTGCACATGGTACAGCAAGTGTAGCTTCAGTGTAGGAAATAGGCAAAGAGACTTCATCCATGAGCTTCAGCACAGGAAATCAGGTAGATGCTTAAACAAACAGGTAGCTCCCAGTACAGGACCCCCCACCATGTGCTTCGGTTTAGTCCTGGGCAAACAGGCAGCCTCCAGTGGCCAGACCTCTATGTGTCTCAGTGAAATGCTGAAACATCCCACTAGCCTTACCACCTGACAGACACCAACCCTAGGATCCCACTCAGCACCAGGCAAAGTGCCCAGTCCCTATGACATCCAGCAGGATCAGTCCTCCACCCCCCCCAACTACATCTCCTCAGTGCAATAGCCTATCTGAGGGTTTCCCCATGGGTCTCAGGACAACATCAGGACAGCACCAAGTAAAGTCAGTGCCTACAGTTTCTGGCACAGTTCTTTTACCTTAGAAGCAGAGCTCAACTTTAAAGAAAAAACAAGGTTAAAAAATATGACCAACAGACAACAAAAGAATCATGACAAGGAAGCTGTAGACATAAAGTCAGAAGAGGACAATTGCAAAAGAGCTATGGAAAAAGCCTCAAAGAAAAATCGAAAATGGTCTCAAGCTCAGAAAGAACTCATAGAAGAACTCAAAAAAGGAGTTTAAAAATTATCTAAGAAAGGAAAAAGAAAAATGGAAAAATAATTGAGAGTAATGCAAGAGAATTATGGGGAAAAAAGAGTCAGTAACTTAGAAAAAGAAAACAACTGGTTAAAAAGTAGAATTAGCCAAAGGAAAAGGAAATACAAAAATCCACTGAAGAAAACAACCCTCAAAAAGTACAATTGGTCAAATGGTAAAGGAAGTACAAAAGCTGATAGGGAGGAGGAAAAGTTACAATTGGGCAAGTGGAAGCTAATGACTCTGAGAGGCATCAAGAATCAAATAAATATAAAAGAATGAAAAATAGAAGAAAATGTAAAATGTCTCATTTGAAAAACAACTAATCTGTAAAATAAATCCAGGAGATTCAATATCAGAACCATCGGATTATTTGAAAGCCATAATTAAAACAAGGAACTATAAAGCATCTTTCAAGAAATTATCAAGGGAAACTGCTCTGATACTCTGGATGCAGAGAGAAAAATTGCATTGATTGAATTTAACTATCAACTCAGGAAAGAGGTCCCCAAATGAAAAGTACAGGGAACAAAATAACTGAATTACAGAACTTGGGTCAGGAAAAAAATATTGCAGATAATTTTGACTATATTAAGTTAAAAAGTTTTTGTACAAACAAAACCAATGCAGTCAAGATTAGGAGGGAAGCAAGAAATTGGGAAATCATCTTTACATTTAAGGGTTCTGATAAAGGCCTCTTTTCTAAAATATATAGAGAATTGTCTCATATTTATAAGAATTCAAGCCATTCTCCAGTCGATAAATGGTCAAAGGATATGAATAGACAATTTTCAGATGATGAAATTAAAACTATTTCTAGTCATATGAAAAGGTTCTCCAAATTGCTATTGATCAGAGAAATGCAAATTAAGACAACTCTGAGGTACCACTACACACTTGTCAGATTGGCTAAGATGACAGGAAAAGATAATGATGAATGTTGGAGGGGATGTGGGAAGGCTGGGATACTGATGCATTGTTGGTGGAACTGTTAATGGATCCAGCCATTCTGGAGAGCAATTTGGAGCTATGCTCAAAAAGTTATCAAACTGTGCATACCCTTTGACCCAGCAGCGTTT
>JAJPUD010025729.1:929-17241 GCA_023553655.1 Myrmecobius fasciatus
TTATAATTGTTGATGGAAACTTGCATAGAATGGCTATATTTACTCTCTGGACAGGAACAGATTGCAGCAATCTCACAATACATTGTCATGAATGTTCATGAGCCACAAATTCTAAGGTTCTCATTCCATGCAAGCCTTTGTTTTCATTAGATTCACAGCATGGAATGGAAAGTTGAAAGACTTCAGTATAACTGCACTGAAAAATAATATGTGCAACACTTCATTTATATTTTGTGCAGTTTCCATCCTTGTTCTTGTCATGCTTTTCAATATATTTCCCTTATTTCACCACTTCTGATAGAGAACTTTGCTAAACACAAAAACAGAATCAGGGAAGGCATTGGAATTTTGCTGGAAATGGATAGCTTTGTTGGAAACAAAGCATTCCCATCATGAGATACCATGGATTTTGTTGTATGGAGTGATAAAGCAAAACCAATTGCTCTTTCCTGCTACCACCAAAATGCAGTGCTGAAGTACATTAATTTGGCAAAACAAACTTGACAATGGAAAAGGTTTATTGAAACTTGGCTTATATGATTCTTTTGTAGATGTAAGGGAATTACCAGACAAAAAGAAGCCCAAGAAATATAACTTACAAAGACAATGAATTCTCCATTTCTTTGCCAATACATTGATTTCTTTGGAAATATATTCTCCCTGGAGTTCTCTGTTCTACATTCATAGAAAAACAAGGAACAGAAAAACAAATATTGGGGAACCTTTGTCATTCCACATGGGAAAAGGTGCCTCTTTCCATAGTGATGACATTTGTTTATGGTAAAGTGCATAGAATGAACTTGAGTATATTTACTCGATGGATAGGAAGTGATGGCAGCTTTCTCTTGGAATACTCTGTAATGGACCTCCTTTAAATATAAACTCTATGGTCGTCTTTCAATTCTGAAGTTTGCCTGCCATGCAAGCATTTTTTTTCTTTAGATTCAAATTAAGGAAGGCAATGTTGAAAGGCCTCATAGTAACCAGATTAAAAAATGGTATGTGCAACATGTTATCCATATTCTGTGCACTCTCTTTCCCTGTTCTCATCCTGCTACTCAATAAGTTCCCATTCTTTCACCAATTCATATAAAGTGCTTTGTTCAATCAAAAAAGAGACTCAAGGATCGGAATTTTGATGAAATTGGATAGATTTGCTGATAAAAAGAGCATTCCAATAATGAGATAACATGAATTTTGTTGTATGGAGTGATGAAACTAAACCAACTGCTCTTACCTGGCATCAGCAAAATGCAGTACCTGAGATACATGAATGCTGTGAAGTTTGACTAGGCAAATGGACAAAAGGAAGACCAAGAAATTTAGCACAGAATGACCATGGATTGTAAATACCTTTGTAGATGTATTGAATCCTCAGAAAACATTTTGTCCTTGATGTTCTCTGTTCTACTTTCATAGGAAAGCAAGATACAGAAGAACAATAATTAAGAGGGATCTTTGCCATTCCAATAGGAAAAAGTTGCTTTTACCCAAGAGCTTACCTTTGTTTTTGGAAAGATGTGGTGATTGTCCACATTAATTTTATGAGGGAAATTGATTGCAGCAATCACTTGCAATATCCTGTCACAAATGTTCATTAGCTTCAAATTCCATGGTTCTCCCTCAATGCAGAACTTTTGTTTTCCATGCAAGCATTTAATTTCATTAGATTTAAAGCAAGTAATGAAATTCTCAAGTGTCCCTGAGATGGAGAGATGGGACAGAAGCTCCCCCATGAAGCATACTTCTGCTAAAAGATGCAGGAATTCCTGATCTAGGCATCCTTAGTCAAGCAGTCTGCTGAAAAACGAGATGTAAAAGAACAAATATTAATGGGGAAGCTTTGTCATTTCGCATGTGGAAATTACACATTACACATTTGCATAGAGATTACATTTGTTTATGGAACAGTGCATAGAATGGCCATATTTACTCTATGGAAAGGAAGTGACTGCAACATTCATTTAAAACACTCTGTCATGAATGTGCTTTAGCTACAAACTCCACAAACTTTTTCAATTCAGAACTTTGCCTGCCATGCAAGTGTTTATTTTCATTAGATTCAAATAAAGAAAGACAAGATTAAAAGGCCTTACCACACAACCACATAAGTAACCACATGAAAATGATATATGCAATACTTTATCAATATTCTGTGCACTTTCCTTCCCTGCTCTCGTCATGCTATTCAATAAATTTTCATTCTTTCACTGATTCATATAAAGTACTTTGTTAAACCAAAAAAGGGAGTCAAGGAAGGTAGAATTTTGATGGAATTGGACAGATTTGTTGGAAACAGTATTCCAATAATGAGATAACATGGATTTTGTAGTACAGATGAAGGAAATTAAACCAATTGGCCTTACCTGGTATAGGCAGAATGATTTACCTGAAGTACATGTATTCTGTGAAAGAAACAAACTTGACAATGCAAATGTTTCTTGAAACTTGGCTTATATCATTTGAATTAGGATAATTTAGATTGGAAAAAAATGAGAAATTTATAGTAGAATGACACTGGGTTGTAGAAACCTTTGCAGATGTACTGAATCTTCAGAAAACATATTCTCCTTGAAGAACACTATTCTAATTTCATAGAACAGCAAGATACAGAAGAATAAATATCAACTTTTGTCATTCTGCATTTGAAAAAGTGCCTTTTACAATTGTTGATGGAAAGCTGCATAGAATGACCATATCTGCTCTATAAATAGGAATTGATTAAAGCTTTTATTTGGAATGTTTTGTCTTGGAGGATCATGAGCTACAAACTCCATGATTCATGTTCAATTCATAACTTTGCCTTCCACGCAAATTTTTATCTTCATTAGATTTTTTTTTTTTTTTGCTGAGGCAATTGGGGTTAAGTGATTTGCCCAGGGCCACACAGCTAGGAAATGTTAAGTGTCTGAGATCACATTTGAACTCAGGTCTTCCTGACTTCAGGGCTAGTGCTCTATCCACTGCACCACCTATTTGCCCTTCTTCATTAGATTCAAAGAAAAGAATGCAAAGTTGAAAGGCCTCAGTGTAGTAACCAGAATGAAAAATGATATGTGCAACAGTTTATCCAAATTCTGTGCAGTTTCTTTCCCTGCTCTCCTTATGCTGTTTAATAAGTGGCCATTATTCCACCAATTCTTATAAAGTGCATTGATAAACCCAAAAAGAGAGTCAAGGAAGGCATCAGAATTTTCCTGCAATTGGATAGATTTGGTGGAAACAGTCTTCCTATAATGAGATAACATGGATTTTGTTATATGGATTGATTAAGCAAAACCACCTACTCTTGTCTGGTATCAGAAGAATGCAGTACCTTAGGTACATGAATTCTGTGAAAACAACAAAACTTGACAACACAAAAAGTTCATTCGAACTTGCCTAATATGATTCCAAGTAAGGTAATTCTGAGATGAAAAGGAGACCGAGAAGTATAGCTTTGAATGACAATGGGTTGTGGATTTCTTTGCAGATGCATTGCTTCCTCTGGAAATGTATTCTTCTTGGAGAACTCTGTTCTACCTACATAGAAAAGCAAGACAACAGAAGAACATAAATTAGTAGGGAACCTTTGTCATTTTGCATGGGAAAAAGTGTCTTTTTTTGGATATTACATTTGTTTATGGAAAGGTCCATAGAATGGCCATATTTGCTCTATAAATAGGAGGTGATGGTAGCATCCACTTGGAATACTGTCAGGAATGTCCATTAACTAAAACCTGCACAGTTCATATTCAATTCAAAACTTTTGTCTTACACCCAAGTGCTTATTTTTATTAGATTCAAAAAAAAAGGAAGGAAAGGTTGAATGGTCATGGCATAACCAAATTGAACAATTATATGTGCAACAGTTTATCCATATTCTGTGCTGTTTCCTTCCCTACAATATTCATATAATTCAGTAAATTCCAATTATTTCACCAATTCTAATAAAATGCGTTGTTAAACCAAAAAAAAAATGAAAGTAAAAAAAAGCATTGGAATTTAGCTGGAATTGGATAGGATTTTGTTATATGGAGTAATGAAGCTAAACCCTCTGCTCTTATCTGGCCTCAGCAGAATGTAGTTCCTGAGGTATATGAATTCTGCAAAAGAAGCAAACTTGACAACACAAAAGGTCCATTGAAACTTGTCACATCAATCAAATTAAGATAATTTCAATTGCAAAAGAAGAAAGAGAAATTTAGCATAAAATGGCAATGGGTTGTGGATTCCTTTGCAGATGTATTGAATCCTCAGGAAATGTATTTTCTTTGAAAATCTCTACTCTTATTTCACAAAATAGCAAGATACAGAAGAACATATATTAATAGGGAACCTTTGTCATTCTGCATAGAAAAAAAGCACCTTTTAGCATATATTTCACAATTTTTTATAGAAAGCTGCATAGAATGGCCATGTTTACTCTATGGATAAGAACTGGTTGCAGCATCCACTTAGAATACAGTCAGGAATGTCCATTAGCTAAAACTTCTACAATTCACGTTTAATTCAGAACTTATTTGCAAGTGTTTGTTTTTATTAGATTCAAAGAAAGAAATGGAAAGTTGAAAGGCCTTGGTATAATTGGATTGGAAAATATCATCTGACTCAGTTTATCCATATTCTACGTAGTATCCTTCCATGCTTTCATTATGATATTCAATATATACCCATTATTCCATCAGTTCTAATAGAATGATTTGTTAAGGGGCAGCTAGTGAATGTAGTAGATACAGCATCAGCCCTGAAGTCAGGAGGACCTGAGTTCAAACCTGGTCTCAGAAACTTAATACTTTTTGGCTATGTGACCCTGGGCAAGTCACTTAACACCAGTTTCTTCAGCAAAAAAATGATTTGTTAAATCAAAAAAGAGAGTCTAAAAAGGGATCCATATATTGCTGTAATTGGATAGATTAGTTGAACACAAGGCATTCCGACAACAAGATAACATGAATTTTGTTGTATGGAATGATAAAGCTAAGCCAACTGTTCTTTACTGGTGTCAGCAGAATACAGTACCTGAGGTATATGAAATCTGCAAATGAAGCAAACTGTCAAACTTGACAATGCAAAAAGTGCATTTGAACTTGGCTAATATGATTCCAATTAAGGTAATTCCAAGAAGAAATGAAGATCATAACTTAAAAAGACAATGGGTTGTGGATTTCTTTGCTGATGCATTGCTTCCTCTAGAAACATATTCTCCTTGGAGATCTCTGTTCTACCTTAATAAAAAAGAAAGATACAGAGGAACAAATATTAATAGGGAATATTTGTAATCCCTCATCAGTAAAAGGGCCTATTCCCATGGAAATTATATTTGTTTATGGAAAGGTGCATAGAATGGCCTTTTTTACTCTATGGATAGGAAGTGATTGAAGCATCTACTTAAAATACTCTGCCATGAACTTCCTTTAGCTACAAACTATAGAGGTCATGTTCAATTCATAACTTTTGCTTTTCCTGAAAGTATTTATTTTGATTAGATTAAAAGAAAGGAATGCAAGGTTGAAAGGCCTGGATTGAATAATGATATGTGCGAAAATCTATTCATATTGTATGCAGTTTCCTTCCCTGCACTTGTTGTGCTATTCAATAAATGACTATTATTTCACCAATTCTAATAAATTCCTTGGTTAAGCAAAAAAAAAAAAAGATGGTCAAAGAAGAAATCGGAATTTTGCTGGAATTGGATAGTTTTGGTGGAAGCAAAGCATTCCAATAATGAGATAACCTGCTCTTATGGCATCAGCAAAATACAATACCTGAGGTACATGAATTCTGTGAAAGAAACAAATTTGACAATGCTAATGGTTCATTGAAACTTGGCTTATATCATTAGAATTAAGATAATTTTGATTGGAAAAGAATACTAAGAAATTTAGCATAGACTGACAGTGCATTGAGGATTTCTTTGCAGATTCATTGAATCCTTAGGAAATGTATTCTCCTTGAAGATCTCTATTCTGACTTCATAGAATAGCAAGATAAAGAAGAACAAATATTAATAACCTTTGTCATTCTCCATAGGAAAAAGCACCTATTATACAGTTGTTGATGGAAAAATTTCAGAGAATGGCCATATTTCCTCAATGGACAGGAATTAATTGCCGCATCCACTTGGAATATTGTCAGGAACATTTATTAGCTAAAACTTCCACAGTTCACGTTCAATTCAGAACTTTTGCCCTACAAGCAAGTGTTTATTTTTTATTAGATTTTTAAAAAAGAAAGGAATGTGGAAAGGCCACAGTGTAAGTGGATTGTGAAAATATTATTTGACTAAGTTTATTCATATTCTGTGCAGTTTCCTTCCCTGCTCTCATCATGCTAGTCAATAAATTCTCATTATTTCAATAATTATAATAAAATGTTTTCTTAAACCAAAAAAAAAAAAAACAGTAAATGAAGGGATTGAAATTTTGCTGGAATTGGATAGTTTTGGTGGAAACAAAGCATCCCAATAATGATATAACATAAATTTTGTTGTATGGAGTGATGAAGCTAAACCAACTACTCTTACTTGACATCAGCAGAATACAATATCTGAGGTACATGAATTCTGTGAAAGAAACAAATTTGACAACACTAATGATCCATTGAAACTTGGTATATATCATTAGAATTGAAGTAATTTCATTAGAAAAGAATGCCAAGAAATTTAATATAGAATGACAAAGGATTGTGGATTCCTTGCAGATGTATTGAATCCTCAGAAAATGTATTCTCCTTGAAGATCTCTGTTCTAATTTCATACAAAAGCAAGATATAGAAGAACAAACATTAATAGGGATCTTTTGTCGTTCCACATTGGAAAAACTGCCTTTTACCATAAAGATTACATTTGTTTTTGGAAAGGTACATAAAATGTCCATATTTACTCTATGGATATGAATTGATTGCTGCAATCACTTGCAATACTATGTCAAGAATATTCATTATCTACAAATGATTCTCATTCAATGCAGAACTTTTGTCTTCCACACAAGTTTTTATATTCATTAAATTCAAAGAGAGGAATGGAAAGTTGAATGGCTTCAGCTTAACTATTGAAAAAATAATATGTTCAACAATTTATACTTATTCTGTGAAGTTTCTTTTCTTGCTCTCTTATGCTATTTAATAAGTGGCCATTATTTCACCAATACTTGTAAAGTGTTTGGTTAAACCCAAAAAAGAGTCAAGGAAGGAATCAGAATTTTGCTGAAATTGGATAATTTCTTGTAAACAAAGCATTCCAATTACTAAATGATAAGGATTTAGTTTTAGATATTGATGAAGCAAAACCAAATTCTCTTACTTGGCATCATGAGGTACATGAATTCTGCCAAAGAAATAAACTTGACAATGCAAAAGTTACACTGAAACTTGGCTTATATCATTCGAGTAAAGATAATTTCGACTGGAAAAGAAGAACGAGAAATTTAGCTTAGAATGACAATGTGACAATGGGTTGTGGATTCCTTTGCAGGTGCATTAAATCCTCAGAAAATATAGTCTCCACGGAGATCTCTATTTTAACTTCATAGAATAACAAGACATAGAAGAATAAATATTAATAGGGAAACTTTGTCATTCCACGTAGGAAAAAGCAGTTTTTACCATAGAGATTACATTTGATTATGAAAATCTACATAGAATGACCATATTTACTTTTTGGATATGAACTGTTTGTGGCATCTACTTGGAATACTCTTTCAGGAAGGTCCATTAACTAAAACCTCCATGGTTCATGATCAGTTCAGAACTTTTACCTTACATGCAAGTGTTTATTGTTTTTTGTTTTGTTTTGTTTTGTTTTTTGCTTTTTGCTGAGGCAATGGGGTTAAGTGACTTGCCCAGGGTCACACAGGTAGGGAATGTTAAGTGTCTGAGACCACATTTGAACTCAGGTCCTCCTGACTTCAGGGCTGGTGCTCTATCCACTGCGCCACTTAGCTGCCCCTGTTTATTGTTATTAAATTCAAAGAAAGAAATGGAAGGTTGAAAGGCCATGGTGTAACTGCATAGAAAAATAATATGTGACTCAGTTTATCCATATTATGTGCTGTTTCCTTCCCTGCTCTCATCATGCTATTCAATAATTTCCCATTATTTCACCAATTCTAATAAAATGATTTGTTAAACCAAAAAAGAGTCTAAGGAGGGATCCATATTTTGCTATAATTGGATAGATTTGTTGGATATAAAGCATTCCAATGAGATAACATGAATTTTGTTTTACAGAGTGATGAAGCTAAATCTACTGCTCTTTACTGGCATCAGCAGAATGTAGTATTGATTTCTGTGGAAGAACCAAACTTGATAATGCAAAAAGTTCATTGAAACTTGGCTAATATGATTCCAAGCAAGGTAATTCCAAGAGGAAATGAAGACTGAGAAATATAGCTTAGAATAGCAATGGGCTGTGAATTTCTTTGCAGATGCATTGCTTCCTCTGGAAATGTGTTCTCCTTGGAGATCTGTTCTACCTTCATAGAAAAACAAGATCAAGAAGAACAAATATTAAGAGGGATACTGTGTCATTCCATGTAGGAAAGAATGCTTTGTATCATAGAGATTACATTTGGTTTTCGAAAGATGCATAGAACATTCATATTTATTCTATGGATAGGAATTGATTGCAGCAATCACTTGCAATACTCTTTCATGAATGTTTATTATCTGCAAATTTCACAGTTCTCATTAAATGCAAAACTTTTTTTCCATGCAAGCATTTATTTTCATTAGTTTCAAAGAGAGGAATGGAAATTTGAAAGGCATCAGCATAATTGTATAGAACAATAATCTGTGCAACAATTTATCAATATTTTGTGCAGTTTCCTTTCCCAGTATCATCATGCTATTCAATAAATTCCCATTATTTCACTAATTTATATAAAGTGCTTTGTTAAACTAAAAAAGAGAGTCAGGGAAGGGATTGGAAGTTTAATGCAACTGGATAGATTCGTTGGAAACAAAGCCTTCCAATAAGGAGTTAACATGGATTTTGTTGTATGGACTGATGAAACAAAACCAACTGCTCTTTATTGGCATCAGGAAAATGCATGAATTTTGTCAAAGAAAAAAAATTTAAAAGCAAAAGGTCCTTTAAAACTTGGCTAATATGATTCCAAGTAAGGTAATTCTGAGAGGCAATGAAGACCAAGAAATATAGCATAGAAAGACATGGGTTGTAGATTTCTTTGTAGATGCATTGCTTTTTCAGTAAACATATTCTGCTTGGAGATCTACATTCCTAGCAAAGCAAGATAGAGAAGAACAAATATTAATAGGGAACCTTCGTCATTGCACAAATATGAAAATAAAGCATTCCAGCAATGAGAAAACATGGATTTTGTTGTATGGATTGAGGAAGCAAGCCAACTGCTCTTTTATGGCATCAGCAGAATGCAGTACCTGAGGTACATGAATTCTGCCAAACAAACAAACTTGACAATAGAAATGGTTCATTGAAACTGCTCTTTTCATACTGTTCAATAAATACCCATTATTTCACCAATTCTAATAAAGTGCTTTGTTAAACTGAAAAAGAGAGTCTAGGAAGGGATTGTCATTTTGGTAAATTGCATAGATATTGTCCAACCAAATCATTCCAATAAAAAGATAACATGAATTTTGTTGTACAGAGTGATGAAGCTATAAGCCAACTGCTCGATGATATGATGGCATACTTAGAGAACCCTAGAGACTCAACTAAAGAACTACTCGAAACAATTCACAACTTTAGCAAAGTTGCAGAATACAAAATAAATCCACGTAAATCAGCAGCATTTTTATATATTACCAACAAAGTCCAGAAGCAAGAGATACAGAAACAAATTCCATTCAAAATAATGGATGATAGTATAAAATATTTGGGAATCTATCTGCCAAGTAAAAGTCAGGAACTATACAAACTAAACTATAAAACACTTTCCACACAAATAAAATCAGATCTAATCAATTGGAAAAACATCAGGTGCTCATGGGTAGGCTGAGCAAATATAATAAAAATGACAATAATACCCAAACTAATTTACTTATTTAGTGCCATAATCAGGCTCCCAAGAAATTATTTTACAGATCTAGAAAAAATAGTAGCAAAGTTCATCTGGAAAAAAAAAGGTCAAGAATTCCAAGGGAATTAATTTTAAAAAATGCTGATGAAGGTGGCCTTGCTGTATCAGATCTGAAACTATATTATAAAGCAGAGGTCATCAAAACCATTTGGTACTGGCTAAGAAATAAAGTAGTCGATCAGTGGAATAGGATAGGATCACAGGACAAACTAGGCAATAACTATAGCAATCTAGTGTTTGATAAACCCAAAGACCCCAGCCCTTGGGATAAGTACTCACTATTCAACAAAAACTGCTGGGAAAATTAGAAACTAGCGTGGAAGAAATTAGGGCTTGACCCACACTTAACACCACATACCAAGATAAGATCTAAACGGGTTCATGATTTAGATGTAAAGAGTGATATTATAAACAAATTAGAGGAACATAGGATAGTTTACCTCTCAGACCTGTGGAGAAGGAATAAATTTGGGTCCAAAGAAGATCTGGAACTCTTAATTGAACACCAGATAGATAATTTTGACTATATTAAGTTAAAAAGTTTTTATACAAACAAAACTAATGCATACAAGATTAGGAGAGAAGCAATAAATTGGGAAATCATTTTTATATTTAAGGGTTCTGGTAAAGGCCTCATTTCTAAAATATATAGAGAATTATCTCATATTTATAAGAATTCAAGCCACTCTCCAATCGATAAATGGTCAAAGGATAGGAACAGACAATTTTCAGATGATGAAATTAAAACTATTTCTAGTCATATGAAAAGGTGCTCCAAATCACTATTGATCAGAGAAATGCAAATTGAGGCAACTCTAAGTTACCACTACACGTCTGTCAGATTGGCTAAGATGACAGGAAAAGATAATGATGAATGCTGGAGGGGATGTGGGAAAACTGGGACACTGATACATTGTTGGTGGAACTGTGAATGGATCCAACCGTTCTGGAGAGCAATTTGGAGCTATGCTCAAAAAGTTATCAAACTCTGCATTCCCTTTGACTCAGCAGTGTTTCTACTGAGCTTATATCCCAAAGAGATCTTAGAGGAGGGAAAGGGACCCACATGTGCAAGAATGTTGGTGCCAGCCCTTTTTGTAGTGACTAGAAACTGGAAACTGAATGGATGCCCATCAATTGGAGAGTGGCTGAATAAATTATGGTATATGAATGTTATGGAATATTATTGTTCTGTAAGAAACAACCAGCAGGACAATTTCAGAGAGGCCTGGAGAGACTTGCATGAACTGATGCTGAGTGAAATGAGCAGAACCAGGAGATCATTATACACAGCAACAACAAGACCATATGATGATCAATTCTGATGGACATGGCTCTCTTCAATAATGAAATGTTTCAAACCAGGTCCAATTGTTCGGTGAAGAAAGCCATATACACCCAGAGAGAGGGATATGAAATGTGGATCACAATGTAACATTTTCATGCTCTCTAGATGTTTGTTTGCATTATGTTTTCCTTCTCAGATTTTTTTCTTGTAGATCCAACTTTTCTTGCACAGCAAGATAACTGTAAAAATATACATACACATAATCGATTTGTCAAGTATTTTAACATAATTAACATGTAGTAGACTTCCTGCCATATAGGGGAGGGTTGGGGACTAGGGGAGAAAAATTTGTAATGGAAAGCTTTGTAAGGGTCAGTGTTGAAAAATTACCCATGCATATGTTTTGCAAATAAAAAGCAAAAAAGACAACTGTTCATATCTGCCATTAGCAGAATGCAGTTCCTGAGGTACATGAATTTTGCCAATGAAACAAATTTGACAATGCAAATTGTCCATTCACACTTGGCTATTATGATTCCAAGTAAGGACATTGTGACAGGAAATGAAGACTTAGAAATATAGTGTAGAAAGTCAATGGATTGTGGATTTCTTTATGGATGCATTGATTACTCAAGAAATATATTCTCTTTGGAGACCTCTGTTCTATCTTCATAGAATTGCAAGATCCAGAAGAATAATATTAATAGGGAACCTTTGTCATTCTACATATGAGAAAGAGCCTTTTAACATAGTTTACAATTGTTGATGGAAAGCTGCATAGAATGGCCCAATTTATTCTATGGATAGGAATTGATTTCATCCTCCACTTGGAATACTCAGTCACAAACACAAACTCAGTCATTAGCTGCAACATCCCCAGTTTATATTCAATGCAGAACTTTTGCCTTCTGTGCAAGAGTTTTTCATTAGATTCAAAGAAATAAATGGAACATTGAAAAGCCTCAGCATAACCGGATTGAAAAATAAAATGTGTAACAGTTCATCCTTATTCTATGCAGTTTCTTTCCCTGCTCTCTTCATGCTATTTAATAAATGACATTATTTCACCAATTTTAGTAAAGTGATTTGTTAAATGAAAAAAGATAGTCAATGAAGAGATCGAATTTTGCTGAAATTGAATGGATTTGTTGGAAACTAAGCATTGAATTTAAGAGATAGTATGCATTTTCTTATAAGGGCTGATGAATATAAACCAACACTCTTATCTGGCACTAGCAGAATGCAGTACCTGAGGTACATGAATTCTGCCAAACTTGAAAACATGAATGGTTCATTGAAATTTGGCTTACATCATTTGAGTTAAAATAATTCAAATTGGAATAGAAGACTGAGGAAATTTAGCATAGAAGGACAATGGGTTGTGCATTTCTTTGCAGATGCATTGATTCCTCAGGACACATATTCTCCATGGAGATCTCTACCTTAATAGAATAGCATGATGTAGAAGAACAAATATTAATAGGGATCCTTTGTCATTCCATATAGGAAAAAATGGCTTTTACCATAGAGATCACAATTGTTGATGGAAAGCAGCATAGAATGCCATATTTACTCTATGGATCAGAATTGATTGCAACTTCCACTTGGAATATTCTGTCATGAACGTCTATTAGCTGCAACTTCCATGGTTCACATTCAATGAAGAACTTTTGCCTTCCATGCAAGAGTTTATTTTAATTAGAATCAAAGAAAGAAATAGAAGGTTGAAAGGCTTTCATGTACACAAAGTGAAAAATAAGATGTGCGAGAGTTTATACATATTCTGTGCAGATCCCTTCCCTGCTCTTTTCATGTTATTCAATTAATGGCCATTATTTCACCAATTCTAATAAAGTGCTTTGTTAAAATGAAGAAGAGAGTCTAGGGAGGAATCACTATTTTGCTGGAATTGGATAAATTTGGTAGAAATAAGGCATTCCAATAACATGGATTTTGTAGTATGGAGTGGTGAAGCTAAACCAACAAACTTTTCTCTGGCATCAGCAGAATGCAGAACCTGAAGTACATGAATTCTTCCAAAGAAACAAACCTGACAACACAAATGGTCCTTTGAAACTTGGCTAATATGATTCAAGTTAAACTAATTCTGATTGGAAAAGTAGATCTAGAAATATAGTTTAGAAAGAAATTGGGTTGTGGATTTCTTTGAACAGATCCATTGATTCCTCAGGAAACATATTCTCCTCAGAGATCTCTGATCTAGTTTCAGAGAACAGCAAGATCCAGAAGAACAAATATTAAGTCATTGAATAATAAGATACTAAAGGGCAAAAATGAGTAGCGAACCTTTGTATTTCTTCAAAATACAAAGTACCTATAACCATAGAGTTTACAACTGTTAATGAAAAGCTGCAGAGAATGGCCATAGTTTTTCTGTGGATAGGAATTAATTGCAGCATAGACTTGGAATAATTTTTCACAAAAGTCCATTAGCTTCAACTTCCATAGATCACATTCAATACAGAATTTTTGCCTTCTCCACAAGAGCCCATTTTCACGATACTCTAATACCAATATGGTAGACTAAGAGGCATTGATATAAATGGATTAAAATATAATATGAGCAACAACTTATTCATTTTCTGTACACTGTCCTTCCCTGCTCTCTTCATGTTATTCATTAAATTCCCAATATTTTACCAATTCAAATACAGTGCTTTATTAACCCAAAAAAGACACTATAAAGACATCAAATTTTTACTCCAACTATATAGTTTGATTAGTAACAAAGCAATTCAACAAGATTGTATGGATTTTGTTGTTAGGACTAATGAATAATAACTGCTTTTATATGGCAGCAGCAGAATGAATTGCCTGAGGTTCATTATTCAATGTGTTGTGCATTTCTTTGCAGGTGCATTCATTTCTTAGAAAACATACTCTGCTTCGAGATTTCTGTTCTACCTTCATAGAATAGCAAGATACAGAATAAATATTAATAGAGGACCTTTTGCCAGGTATTATACCTGAGGGCAGCTGGGTCTTACCTCCTCTCAAGCTTCGTGCACATCTGAACATGACCAGCCTGTTCTCCAAGGAGAGTCACAAGCCAGAAGAAGATGAAATAAAGTAGCTCTTTATTGAGGTGCTCCACCCTCACAGCCAGCCTGTCTTGCTTTTTCTTGCTTTGCCTGCTCCACCCTCTGTAGTCATGTCCTTTATCCACTTAGAGCACCCATCCTTTAGCAATTAACTTTGTATTGAGATGAGGAAGTCAGAAAGAAAGTAGAGCTTACGTCCTGATAACAGAGCACACCTCCGGGCAAGCCTGTTTTTTGGGGGGGGTTTTGTTGTTTTTTTTTTTTAAATTAAAGCTTTTTATTTGCATAACATATGTATAGGTAGTTCCTCAGCATTGATCTTTACAAAGCTTTCCGTTACAAATTTTACCCCCCCGTCCCCACCCCTCCCCTAGATGGCAGGAAGTCCATTACATGTTAATAAAGATAAAATACTTGACAAGTTGTTGTGCAAGAAAAATCCTATCTACAAGAAAAAAAAATCAAAGAAAGGAAATACACTGCAAGCAAACATCAATAAAGAGCATGAAAATGTTATGTTGTGGTCCACATTTTACATCCCTCTCTCTGGATGTATATGGTTTTCTTCACTGAACAATTGGAACTGGTTTGAGACAATTCTTTGTTGCAGAGATCCATGTCCATCAGAATTGATCATCATATAATATTGTTGTTGCCGTGTATAATGATCTCCTGGTTCTGCTCGTTTCACTCAGCATCAGTTCTTGCAAGTCTCTCCAGGCCTCTCTGAAATCATCTTGCTGGGCCTTTCTTACAGAGCAATAATATTCCATAACATTCATATACCCTTTCCCTCCTCTAAGATCTCTTCCGGATATAAGCCCAATAGAAACACTGCTGGGTCAAAGGGTATGCACAGTTTGATAACTTTTTGAGCATAGCTCCAAATTGCTCTCCAGAATGGTCGGATGCGTTCACAGTTCCACCAACAATGTATTAGTGTCCCAGCTTTCTCACATCCCCTCCAGCATTCATCATTATCTTTTTCTATCACTTTAGCCAATCTGACAGGTGTGTAGTGGTACCTCAGAGTTGTCTTAATTTGCATTTCTCTGATCAATAGTGATTTGGAGCAACTTTTCATATGACTAGAAGGGGTTTTAATTTCATCATATGAAAATTGTCTGTTTATATCCCTTGACCATTTATCTATTGAAGAATGGCTTGAATTCTTATAAATATGAGACAATTCTCTATATATTTTAGAAATGAGGCTTATGATTTCCCAATTTGATGCTTCCCTCCTAATCTTGTCTGCATTTTGTTTGTACAGAAACTTTTTAACTTAATATAATCAAAAATATCTATCTGGTGTTCAATTAAGAGTTCCAGTTCTTCTTTGGACACAAATTCATTCCTTCTCCACAAGTCTGAGGTAAACTATCCTATGTTCCTCTAATTTGCTTATAATATCACTCTTTATAAATCATGAACCCATTTAGATCTTTTCTTTGTATGTGGTGTTAGGTGTGGGTCAAGCCCTAATTTCTTCCACACTAGTTTCCAATTTTCCCAGCAGTTTTTGTTGAATAGTGAGTACTTATCCCAAGGGCTGGGGTCTTTGGGTTTATCAAACACTAGACTGCTATAGTTATTACCTAGATTGTCCTGATAGCCTATCCTGTGCCATTGATCGACTGCTCTATTTCTCAGCCAGTACCAAATCGTTTTGATGACCTCTGCTTTATAATATAGTTTTAAATCTGGTACAGCAAGGCCACCTTCATCTGCCTTTTTTTCATTAATTCCCTTGAAATTCTTGACCTTTTGTTCTTCCAAATGAACTTTGCTACTATTTTTTCTAGATCTGTAAAATAGTTTCTTGGGAGTTTGATTGGTATGGCACTAAATAAGTAAATTAGTTTGGGTAGTATTGTCATTTTTATTATATTTGCTCCGCCTACCCATGAGCACTTAAT
>JAJPUD010025730.1:0-17240 GCA_023553655.1 Myrmecobius fasciatus
GATGATTTATGTGGATTAATTTTGAATCCTGCCACTTTGCTAAAGTTGTGAATTGTTTCTAGTAGTTTTTTAGTTGAGTCTCTGGGGTTCTCTAAATATACCATCATGTCATCTGCAAAGAGTGATAATTTGGTTTCTTCATTACCTACTCTGATTCCTTTTATCTCTTTTTCTTCTCTTATTGTTAAGCTAACATTTCTAATACAATATTAAATAGTAATGGTGACAGTGGGAAGCCTTGTTTCACTCCTGATCTTATTGGGAATGGTTTTAGTTTGTCTCCATTACATATGATGCTTACTGATGGTTTTAAATAGATGCTACTGATCATTTTAAGGAAAAGCCCATTTATTCCTATACTCTCTAGTGTTTTTAATAGGAATGTGTGTTGGATTTTATCAAAGGCTTTTTCTGCATCTATTGAGATAATCATATGGTTTTTGTTAGTTTGCTAGTTAGTAGTTTGTTAGTTAATATAATTAATTTTGCTGATAGTTTTCCTAATATTGAACCAGCCCTGCATCCCTGGTATAAATCCTATTTAGTCATAGTGTACTATCCTGGGGATGACTTTCTGTAATCTCATTGCTAATATCTTATTTAAAATTTTTACATCAATATTCATTAGGGAAATTGGTCTATAATTTTCTTTCTCTGTTTTCACCCTACCTGGTTTAGCTATCAGCACCATATCTGTCTCATAGAAGGATTCTGGCAGTATACCTTCTGTCCCTATTTTCTCAAATAGTTTGTGTAGTATTGGAATTAATTGTTCTTTGAATGTTTGGTAGAATTCACATGTAAATCCATCTGGCCCTGGAGATTTTTTCTCATGGAGTTGGTTAATAGCTTGTTCTATTTCTTTTTCTGATATGGGGCTATTTAAATAATTTATATCCTCTTCTGTTAACCTGGTCAATCTATATTTTTGTAGATATTCCTCCATTTCATTTAGATTATCAAACTTACTGGCATAAAGTTGGGCAAAGTAACTCCTAATTATAACTCTGATTTCCTCTTCATTGGAGGAAAGTTCTCCCTTATCATTCTTGAGACTGACAATTTGATTTTCTTCTTTCCTTTTTCTTATCAAATTAACTAAAGGCTTATCTATTTTGTTGGTTTTTTCATAGAACCAACTCTTAGTTTTATTTATTAACTCAATAGTTTTCTTATTTTCAATTTTATTAATTTCTCCTTTTATTTTTAGAATTTCCAATTTGGTATTTAATTGAGGGTTTTTAATTTGTTCTTTTTCTAGTTTTTTTAATAATAAGCCCAATTCGTTGATGATTTCTTTCTCTATTTTAGGCAAGTAAGCATCTAGAGATATAAAATTGCCCCTTATAACCTTATAACCCTTATAACCTTATAACTCCTTTCCCCTGATTCTTCTATTTTCCCTTCTATTAGTTTGTCCCTTGCTTTTCCTCCTTTCTCTCCCAGTTCCCTCTAGCAACAGACAAGTTTCTATGTGAAATCAAATGTCTGATATACAGGTTTAGAGCCCAACCTGATGAGAGTAAGATTTACACAATGCTCATCTCCCTCCCCTCTTTCTCTCAATTATATTAGGTTTTCTTTGCCACTTCAAGTGATTTTACCTTGTTTTTACCTCTTTTTTTTAGATCTTATTTTACGACTTTTTTCCCTCTTTTCCCCAGTATGACAACCTTTTCTCCTCTAGTTCTCTTTTCCATATTATCAAAGTAATATCTAGTTAATTATACCCCCAAACTTTAAGTATCCCCCTAGTAAAAATAAAGTTCTCAAGAGTCCTTTTCTTTTTACCTTTTTATGCATCTCTTGAGTTCTGTGTTTGGATGTCGAATTTTTTGGTCAGATCCGGTCTTTTCATTAGAAATAGGTGAAATTCACCTATATCATTGAATGACCATCTTCTTCCCTGGAGGATAATGCTCATTCTAGCTGGATAGGTTATTCTTGGTTGTAATCAAAGTTCGTTTGCCTTTCTGAATATCTGGTTCCAGGCCCTTTGATCCTTCAATGTGGAGGCTGACAGATCCTGTGTGATTCTAATTATTGATCCTCGGTATTTGAATTGTTTCTTTCTTGGTGCTAGCAGAATCTGTTCCTTGGTGCTTTAGTCCTGAAATTTGGCCACAATATTCCTTGCTGTTTTAATTTTGGGGTCTCTTTCAGGAGGTGATCGGTGAATTCTTTCAATGGTGATTTTGCCCTTTGATTCTACAATCTCAGGGCAGTTTTCTTTCAGGATTTCCTGGAAGATAGTGTTTAGATTCTTTTTTTCATCATGACTTTCAGGAAGTCCAATAATCCTTAGATTGTCTCTCCTAGATTTATTTTCCAAGTCAGTTGTTTTTCCTAGGAGATATTTCATATTTTCTTCTAATTTTTCATTTTTTTGTTTTTGTTTGATTGAATCTTGAAGTCTTATTGAGTCATTCCCTTGCATTTGTTCAATTCTTATTTTTAAAGTGTTGTTTTCTTCAGTTACCTTTTTAAGCTCCTTTTGTAACTGGCCAATTTGTTCATTGCACTCTTTTTCCACTTCACTAATTTTATTTTTCAATAAATTGGTGCCTTTTTCATATATCTTTTGCAGGGCATCATATCCTTCTTGCAAGATATTGTTTCCTTCTTGCACTGATTTCAGTTTATTTTCCCATTTATCCTCCACCTTTCTTTTGAGGTTCTTTATGCAATCTTCCAGAAAGGCCTTTTGAAAAAGTGACCAGTGATGGTCTTTAATACCTTCTTCTGGTATTTTGTCTAAAGGAACCTCAAGATCTGGGGTCATCGCTTCTTTGCCTTGATAAAAGCTGTCTATGGTGAGAGCTCTCTTTTGCTTTTTCATTTTTTTTAGACAGCGTGTATATTTCTTTAAGGTTTGGAAAAACCGTGGCTAAAGCTCTTTTGCCCTGGGGCACTTTGGCAAATTCATTTAAGGTGCTGGGCCGGTGGGGGCTAGGACTAAGTCCGAATTACTCCTTAAACAAGGCAAGTCTGCCAGAACACCTGCCTCCAATCAGGGCAGAGTGTCCCGAGTGCCTCAGATAAACTCCAGGTATTTGGAATTTGGAGTTTGGAATTTCTGCCAAGATGAGCTGAGCTGAGTCCCACCCTCACTTCCGGCCTACACAGTAGTCTATTTATCTCTCTGTCCGAGTTAGACAAAACTGATATGAAGTTCTTCAGAAAGCAGTGCCCAACAGTTTTCTGAATTTGTTGACTTGAAGATCAGTTCAGAGGCTTATTTTATTGTTGATTTGAGAGAAGATTGGAGGAGAGGCAGAGAGTCACCTTTTCACTCCGCCATCTTGGCTCCGACCCCGACCCAGCAGTGTTTCTATTGGGCTTATATCCCAAAGAGATCTTAAAGGAAGGAAAGGGCCCCACATGTGCAAGAATGTTCGTGGCAGCCCTTTTTGTAGTGGCTAGAAACTGGAAACTGAAGGGATGTCCATCAATTGGAGAGTGGCTGAATAAATTATGGTATATGAATATTATGGAATATTATAGTTATGTAAGAAACGACCAACAGGACGACTTCGGAGAGGCCTGGAGAGACTTGTATTAACTGATATTGAGTGAAATCAGCAGAACCAGGAGATCATTATACATGGCAACAACAATACTATATGATGATCAATTCTGATAGACATGGCTCTCTTCAACAATGAAATGTTTCAAACCACTTCCAATTGTTCAGTGAAGAAAGCCATATACACCTAAAGAGAGGGATTCGAAATGTGAACTACAACATAACATTTTCATGCTCTATATTGATGTTTGCTTGCATTGTGTTTCCTTTCTCTGATTTTTTTTTTGTTCATGTATAAATACGATTTTTCTTGCACAGCAAGATAAGTATGGAAATATGTATACATATATTTGACTTGTCAAGTATTTTAATATAATTAACATGTAGTGGACTTCCTGCCATCTAGGGGAGGGGAGGGGACTAGGGGGAAAATTTGTAAAGGAAAGCTTTGTAAGAATCAATGTTGAAGAATTACCCATACATGTGTTATGCAAATAAAAAAGCTTTAAAAATAAAAAATATATAAATAAAATCATCCTGTTGGTTGTTTCTTATAGAACAATAATATTCCATAACATTCATATATCATAATTCATTCAGCCATTCTCCAATTAATAGGCATCCTTTCAGTTTCCAGTTTCTTGCCACTACAAAAAGGGCTGCCACAGACATTCTTGCACATGTGGGTACCTTTCCTTCCTTTAAGCTCTCTTTGGGATATAAAGTAGAAACACTGCTGGGTCAAAGAGTATGCACAGTTTGATAACTTTTTGAGCCTAGTTCCAGATTGCTCTCCAGAATGGTTTGATCCATTTACAATTCCACCAACAGTGTATCAGTGTCCCAGTTTTCCCACATCCCCTCCAACATTATTATTAACATCATTATCTTTTCCTGCCATCTTAGCCAACCTGACAGGTGTGTAGTGGTATCTCAGAGTTGTCTTAATTTGCATCTCTCTGATCAATAGTCATTTGGAGCACATTTTCATGTGACTAGAAATAGAGTAACAAATAGTTTTGATGGTTACTGCTTTATCATATAGTTTAAGATCTGGTATTGCTAAGCCACCTTTGTATTCTGTTGCTGTTAATTCCCTTAATATTCTAGATCTTTTGTTCTTGTAGTGAATTTTGGGTTTTGTTTTTGTTGCTTTTCCTAGCTTGATCAAATAATTTTTTGGTAGTTTGAATGATATGCCACTAAATAAGTAAATTAGTTTAGGCAGAACTGTCATTTTATTATATTAACTCAGTCTCTTTATTTGTGTGAAAAGTATTTTGTAATTGTATTTACATAGCTTCCAGGTTTGTATTGGCAGGTAAATTCCTAAGCAGTTTATATTATCTACAGCTATTTTAAATGGAATTTCTCTTTCTATCTCTTGCTTCTGCGCTTTGTTGGTCATATAAAGAAATGCTAATGATTTATGTGACTTTATTTTATATTCTTCAACATTACTGAAGTTTTTAAATATTTCAAATAGTTTTTTTTTGTTATTGTGGTTGATTCTCTGGGGTTCTTTAAGTATACCCTCACATCATTTACAAATAGTGATAATTTTGTTTGCCCATTGTCTATTCCTTCAATTCTTTTTTTCCTGTTATTTCTATAGCTAACATTTCCAGTAAAATATTACATAATAGTGGTGACAAGTGGCATCCTTGCTTTACCCTAATCTTATTGGAAAGGTTTATAACTCATTTTCATTACAGATGATACTTGCTAATGGTTTTAGATAGATATCATTTATCATTTTAACGAACATTGCTTTTATTCCTATGTTCTAGAGGAATATGCACCTATAAAAATGGGTACTGTATTTTGTCAAAAGCTTTTTCAACATCTATTGAGATAATCATATGATTTCTGTTGGTTTTGTTATCAATATGATCAATTGTATTGATAGTTTTCCTAATATTCCTAATATTGTATGTAGTAAACATACTACAAATCCCATCTGCTCATAGTGTATAATTCTTGTGATATTAATATATTGCAATTGCCTTGGTAATATTATGTTCAAATTTTTTTATTGAAATTTACTATGGAAATTGGTCTATAATGTTTTCCTCTGTTTCAGCTCTCCCTTGTTTAGTTATCAGCACTGTATTTGTGTCATAAAAGCAGATTTGATAGGACTCCTTTTTTTGCCTATTTTTCCAAATAGTTTATATAGTATTGAAAGTAATTGTACTTATAAAACTAATACAGGCAAGTTTAGGAGGGAAGCAATAAACTGGGAAATCATCTTTACATTTAAGGGTTCTGATAAAGGCCTCATTTCTAAAATATAGAGAGAATTGTCTCATATTTATAAGAATTCAAGCCACTCTCCAATCGATAAATTGTCAAATATGAACAGACAATTTTCAGATGATGAAATTAAAACCATTTCTAGTCATATGAAAAGGTGCTCCAAATCACTATTGATCAGAGAAATACAAATGAAGACAACTCTGAGATACCATTGCACACCTTCAGATTGGCTAAAATAACAGGAAAAAATAATGACAAATGTTGAAGGGGATGTGGGAAGGCTGGGACACTGATACATTGTTGGTGGAACTGTGAATGGATCCAACCATTCTGGAGAGCAATTTGGAGCTATGCTGAAAAAGTTATCAAACTGTGCATACCCTTTTACCCAGCAATGTCTCTAATGGTCTTGTACCCTAAAGAAATCTTAAAGGAAGGAAAGAGACCCATATGTGCAAGAATGTCTGAATAACTTATGGTATATGAATGTTATGAAATATTATTGTTCTATAAGAAATGACCAGCAGGATGATTTCAGAGAGGCCTGGAGAGAACTACATGAACTGATGCTGAGCGAAATGAGCAGAACCAGAAGATCATTATACATGGCAACAACAAGACTATATGATGATCAATTCTGATGGACATGGCTCTCTTCAACAATCAAATGTTTCAGATCAGTTCCTATTGTTCAGCTAAGAAGGCCATATACACCCAGAGAGAGGGATATGAAATGTGGACCACAACATAACATTTTCATGCTCTCTATCGATGTTTGCTTGCATTGTGTTTCCTTTCTCTGATTTTCTTTTTTTTTCTTGTAGATAGGATTTTTCTTGCACAGCAAAATAAGTGTGGAAATATGTATACATATATTCAATTTGTCAAGTATTTTAACATATTTAACAGGTAGTGGACTTCCTGCCATCTAGGGAAGGGTGGGGAGTAGGGGTGAAAAATTTGTAACGGAAAGCTTTGTAAGGGTCAATGTTGAACAATTGCCCATACATATGTTTTGCACATAAAAAGCTTTAATGAAAAAAAAAAGAAAAAAAAGTAATTGTTCTTTAAATATTTGGTATGATACACTCATCAATTCATCTGGCCCTGGGATTTTTCCTTAGGAGTTTATTGAAGACTTGTTAAATTTCTTTTTTCTAAGAAGAGGTTATTTAGGCATTCTATTTCCTGATCTATTAATCTAGATAATTTATGTTTTCATAAATATTCATTGATTTCACTCAGCTTGTCAGATTTATTGGCGTGTAACTGGGCAAAATATTTCTTAATGATGGCTTTGGTTTCTCCTTCACTATGGGTAATTTCATCCCTTTCATTTTTAATACTGAATTATTTGAGATTCTTTTTTAATCAAATTAGCCAATAGTTTATTCATGTTATTGGAAACCCCCCCCATAAATTTATGTATTTATTAGTTAAACAGTTTTTTGTTTGTTTGCTTTACTTTTAGTCTTATTAATTTCATCTTTAATGTTCAAGATTTAGAATTTGGTGCTTAGTTGAGGGTTTTTTATTTATCCTCTTCCTACTTTTTTAGTTGAAAACCCAATTTTTTGATCTGGTCTTTTTTCCATTTTGTTGATATAGGAATTTAGAGAAATATGTTTTGTAGTGCTTTGGCTGTATCCCATGAATTTTGGTGTGTTGTCTCATTGTTGTCATTCTCTTTTATGAAATTATTCATTGTTTCTATGGTTTGTTCTTTGAACCACGTATTCTTTAGGATTAGATTATTTAGTTTCCATTAATTTTTTTAATCTATCTTCCCACTGCCCTTTATATAATGTAATTTTTATTCATTGGGACCCAAAAACAATACATTACTATTTCTGCCTTTCTATATTTGATTTTGAGATCGTATGCCCTATCATATGGCCAATTTTGGGGTAACTACCATGTCCTGCTGAGGAAAAAAGTATATTCTTTTCTCTTTTGTTTTTCTTCTATTTTCTTCAAACTCTCTCATACCAAACTTCTCTAATATTACATTTACTTCCATAGTTTCTTTCTTGTTTATTTCTTTATTGGATTTTATCAAGTTCTGAGAGAGTATGGTTGAGGTCCTCTAAGACTTTTTCTTGTATCCTACTAGGTTTTCTCTGACTTCTTACCTCACTTTTTGTCCACTAAATATTAACTGCTCCTGGATATCCTTAAGCTTCTCAAGTTTGGATTTGATTGAGTATGTTCTGAAAAAATTCTCCAATTGACTCTAGCTGAATTTCAAGCACACTTTCCCACATATGTTTATGGTTTTCCTTCTAACTGTCTGTGTGCTGTTGTCCTCTGATAATTGGAAAGAAATAGAAACAGTGAAAACATAAGATTGTATAGTAGGGCATGAGAATAAGAGATTTATGATAAGCTTTGTGAAAATAAAGAAACAGCTTTAACCAATCTTGAGGATGCTATAGGAAGAATGAAAAATAAAGAGTAAGATATGAGAGTCTCAAGAACAATCATAGTAAGAGACCATATCTACTTTTGGAACCAGTCTAAGCATAAGGTGGCCACTTACTTCTGACTGGTTCTTTGATGATGAATTATTTGGCCATGGTAAATGAAAAAGAAAAATACAAAATAAAAATAACCCTTAGTTCACTTGGAATGCCCTTCTACTTTTCCAATTGTCATGATAGGGTATGAGAAATGGAAAAAGAAGAAGCTAAGAATCACATAGTTATTAACCTTTTTGCTCCAAATCACTATTGACCAGAGAAATGCAAATTAAAACAACTCTAAGATACCACTACACACCTGTCAGATTGGCTAAAATGACAGGAAAAAATAATGATGAATGTTGGAGGGGATGTGGGAAAACTGGGACACTGATACATTGTTGGTGGAACTGTGAATGGATCCAACCATTCTGGAGAGCAATTTGGAACTATGATCAAAAAGTTATTAAACTATGCATACCCTTTGACCCAGCAGTGTTTCTATTGGGCCTATATCCCAAAGAGATTTTAAAGGAAGGAAAGGGACCCACATGTGCAAGAATGTTTGTGGCAGCCCTTTTTGTAGTTGCTAGAAACTGGAAACTGAATGGATGCCCATCGATTGGAGAATGGCTGAATAAATTATGGTATATGAATGTTATGGAATATTATTGTTCTGTAAGAAACGACCAGCAGGACGATTTCAGGGAGGCCTGGAGAGACTTGCATGAACTGATGCTGAGTGAAATCAGCAGAACCAGAGATTATTGTACACAGCAACAAGACAATGATGATCAATTCTGAAGGACATGGTTCTCTTCAACTATGAGATATTTCAAACCAGTTCCAATTGTTCAGTGATGAAGAAATCCATATATACCCAGAGAGAGAGATATGAATGTGGCCCACAACATAATATTTTCACACTCTCTATTGTGTTTGCTTGCATTATGTTTCCCTTTTCTGATTCTTTTCCTGTAGATCCAATTTTTCTTATACAGCAGGATAACTGTATAAATATGTATACACATATTCAATCTGTCAAGTATTTTAACATAATTAACATGTATTAGACTTCCTGCTACCTAGGGGAGGGTGGGGTAGGAGGGAAAAATTTGTTACAGAAAGCTTTGCAAGAGTCAATGTTGAAAAATTACCCATGCATATGTTTTGCAAATAAAAAGTTTAACAAAAAAAGAAAAAAGTTAACCTTTTTATTGGCATTCTAAATAGGGTACCCTTTTCTAGTGATCAACAAGTAGATTAATGGAAGAAATCTGACAAAAGTCAGTTAGTATACAAGGATATAGATTGAGTATGGGAGCACTGTAGTCATAAATAAGATGATGAATCCAATGAAGTATTGCAAAAACAAAGATGAAGGACTCCACAAGCTAATGTTTGGACTCAAACTTTAAGTTTCTATAAATTCTGGATCTCTTTTTACATTTTTTGAAACCTAAAAGAGACTTAGGAATTGATTTAATTTTTCTCCTCAAAGCACAGCAATGCTGAAGTTTCCCTTTTTGAGAATAACCAAAATTTTTATAGTAACTGTTTTTTCTTATGTTGTTTGTACTTTTAATTCTATTAAAATCTAGAGGTCAGATTACATTAAAAGTGTTGGTATCTAATTATGTATCAAAGCAAAATCTTCTTAACTGTGATGTTCAGAAAACTACTCAAAATTAAAGGGAATTAGAAGAAATGACTTTGAAGCTCTAAATGTGCATTAAGGGGAAAATTGATCTAATAAATTAACTAAATAAATGAATTATACTCTTGTAACTTATTGAATAAGTTTTATGGGAGTTAGGCTAACATAATTCATTTTAGTTTCTTTAGACAAGTTAAGTTACTACAAATGGACTCACAAAACTGTTAAAAATGCTACATTAGAAAAAAATCCACTATATATGCTCAATAATTTTAAAAGTTTTTAATGAAGTAGGTAGGCTCCCTCAAAAAGACTCATTATGAAAGTTTAGATCACAAAAAGGCAAGACAGTTTTAATGCTGACAGTAGTTTATTTTCTCTTCAACATATTGTAAATTTACCTCATATGAAATGCTAACTTTAGTCCTGTTCCCATTATTCATGACATTCTTAAAATTAGGCACAATTAAACAAATTCCTCAGCTTAACCAGAAGAAATTAGGATACAAAATATACAATTCATCCCTAAACCTCTATCATGAAGAAATCCACAGATAAAACTGCTAAGTGAATTGAAGGTACAGTAAATATTTCTCTGATGATCCTAAGACATTTGAAAGGAAGTTTTGCACAATGGATAGGTATTGGAACTAAAGACAAGAAGATCAGTATTATAACACTTTTTAGCCCTTTTTTGCCCCTCTTCCATTCTTACTCCTATCACAAATCATAATATCATGATTTCTAACAAGTTTCTATAGAGATAGGAATGGGAAGATTATTGGGATAAGGAGGAAGACTATATTTTAAAATTTTCATTAATATAAGGATCTCCAGAATAAGCTAGTCAGAGCTACAACTTCTCAGAAACTTAAGGTGATAGAGCTGACTATAAGAGAAGAGTTAAACACAGCTTGGGAGTCCTTCATGGATCAAGTTATAATCAGATTTACATGGAATTGGGAAATATTGAACAAAATAAATAAAAACATAATAAAATATAGATAACATTATATTTTAAAACTAAGTCAATTTGCAGCCCACAGGAATGCTTATGTATGATGTAGTGGTCCCCATTTTTATACAAATTTGTCACCATTACCCTGGAGTATTGAGAGATTAAATGCTTTCCTGACTTAGGGACTCAAAGACAATATGGGTCAGAGATGAACCTTCAATGGAGGTGTCCCTGACTCTATGGTCAGCTCTCTAGGCTATCCTCAAATACTAAAAGTCAAGGAGGATATAGAGAAATTGGTAAAACTGGAACTGATGAATCAGAAGTACCTGAGTAACACTGATATTCTGAATTATAATCAAAACAAAAATTCTTACTGGCTGAGATTTCAGATTATACATATTAATGCCATGATTTCAGTAAACATTTTTGAATCATAAGATTTGTTTTTTGCCTCAACTAAATGAAATAAGGAATGAGATTTAAATGTTGACTTACCCAATGGTTTACTTTAGAAAACAGAAGCTAAATTTTTACAGTTCAGTACATAAAGTGAATAAGCATAAGCCAACCAAGGAAGTATTACACATTTCTGATATAATTGTCTCAAGCTGTCTAGTTTCCACCTCTCTCAGAAATATAGATAACAGAATAATATATTTCAGAAAATATTTAGAAGCAAACAGGTCTGTAAGTTGAAAAAAAGCATAGAATTAAATAGACCTTCACAAAATAAAATCTAATGAGCATTTGACGTATCTTCTCATTCCCACCAGGTAAAAGAAGCTAAAAAAAGCCAAGGGCATCAGTGCTACATATATGTGTATATATTCATATTTATGTGTATACACAATACAATAAACACATATATATGTATACATATATACAAATGTAATTTATACACATACACACACACATATATGCACTGCTTATACTCTTCTCCCTTTCCTGTCTTGTCCTCTTGGTGAACCAAATTAACTATATTATTCTTTACTCAAATTCTTTGTCTCATTGTCCTAAAGTGAAAAAAGTCTGGTCAAAGCCCAGTCCTGGACTACTCCTACCTCTTCAATCATTTTTCAGTTATGTCCTCCTTTTTGTGACCCCAATTGAGAATTTTTCAGCACATTTCAGTGGTTTACCACTTTCTTTTCCAGCTCATTTTATATAGATAAGGAAACTGAGGCAAAGAGGGTTAAGTAATTTGTCCAGAGTTGTAACAGCCACTAAATTTCTGAAACTAAATTTAAACTCAGGAAAATTAGTCTTCCCAAGACCTGGCACCTAGCTGCTCCACTTCTTTCCTTAACCTCTTACAATTTAATTCACTTGATCTTAAAGTTAATAGAAATCATGAAACCATGCTGATTAGTTCCACTATACAATTTTATGTTATCTAAACTCAACTATGCCCACACTATAGCAAGTTTTCCCCTTTATATATTCTTATTTGATTCACTATTATATTTTTTAATCCTCAATTCTACACCATTCCTTCCTATCACATTCACAAATAAGGAACTTGATTCATATATAACAAAAAGCTGAGGCTCTTCACTATGAATTGCAACTTCTCCCCTCCTCATCTCACATCACTCAGACATCTTTGCTCACTATCATCTCTTTCACTACTGTGTCATATGAAAAGGGATTATGCCCCCCGAAAAGAAACCCCATACTTGCACCTTTGATTCTACATATTTCCATCTTTTCCAGCAGACTATTCCCATTACTATCTCACTCTTCCTTTAATCTTCAAAATCTGTCTACTAACTCCTCCATTCCAAATGTTCATATATTCATGTGGACTATTTGTGCCTAAATTGTAGTAGTTGGACATACTGTATCTTGACTCCAACATAATGGTGTCATTTTGCTCCTCCTCAAGAACAAAGACCATAACAGACTAGTTCCTATTTTGGTACCTACAAACGAGCCTATATGTTTCCATTCTTAAAAAAAAAAAAAGTCCCTCATTTTATCTTAGTGTATTTACTATCATATCTTTTCTCCCTTCATAGATGAACTCCTAAGTAAGCTGTCTTTTCTCAACCCTACCTCCTCTCGTTTCATTCTTGTTTAAACCCTTAGCATTTCACTATCCTCTCAATCACTCAGGCTAGCAAGTGCTATCATGCTTAACCCTTCACTTTTTATTGTTCCACATATACGAATGGAATTGTTGACAAATCTAGTTGTTTCCAATTTGACACCATCTCTCATGTACATTCCACTCTTTCTAGTCACACAAACAGTAGCTAATTCTTTATTATCATTCATCTGTGCTACTATAAAAGTATTTTAATTTTTTAATTCAAAAACTGCTGAACACAATATACAAAAATGATTCTGTGTGAAACAGAAAATCTCTAATCATGTGTGTTTGCTCTAAAATGTCCTTTTAAAGATGTTTATCAATAATACTTAATTTTTATTTTTAAATTTTATTTTAAACATTCTTTTCTTTTTAAATGTTGAGTTCCAAATTCTCTCCCTCCCTTCAATATCCTCTTACCCATTGAGAAGGCACATAATACAATATCAATTGTGCATTGAAATCATGTAAAACATATTTCCATATTAGCTATATTTTCTAAAAACCAAAGAAAAAAGAAAGTGAGAAAAATAAACTACACTCAGAGTTTGTCAGTTGACCCTCAAAGGATGGTTATAATTTTTTCATCATGAGTCCCTTCAGAACTGGCTTGGATCATTGTAGTGATCAGAGTAGTCAAGTTTTTCTCAGTTGATCATCATTGCAACATTTCTCTTACTATACACAATGACCACCTGGTTCTTCTCACTTCACTCCTCAACAGTTCATACAGGTTTTGTCTTGTTTTTGTGAAACTAGCCCCCTCATCAGTACATTAGTATTCTACTACAATCATATGCCATTCCTCAATTGTTGAATATCCTCTTGGTTTCTGATTCCTTTCCACTAGAAAAAGAGCTGTGAAGTATTTTTGTTCATAGAAATCCTTTTCCCTTAATTTTTTTTTGAGATAAAGACCTAGTAGTGGTATTGTTTGGCCAAGAGTTATAGACAGTTTTTATAGCCCTTTGGATATACTTCTCCAGAATGATTAGACCTACTCCACCAACAATCATTAGTGTACCTATTTTCCCCTCATCTTCTCTAGTATTTATCATTTCTAATAGGTACCTCAGAGATGTTTTAATTTACATTTTTCTAACCAATAATTGTTTTAGAAAATGTCCCTCTTCAAAGGTCTAATCACTTCTCTTCTAACCCCACTCCCTTTCTCATCTCTCACCTTTCTCTTATCCCTTTTGTTGGAATAGAATGTTGATAGAATTCATCTGGCTATCTTGGTTCTAATCCTCAATTTTCTAATGATATTCTCATGTCCAGGCTAAAACTGATTTCATAAAATATACCTTACTTTTAATTGATTTAATATGTTGGTCCTTCAAGGGGTATTTGTATTTTAAAAGAGAAAATACATGGTACAAAGGGGAAAAAATCTCTCCTGGAGGAAATCTAGACTGATAGATCCTAGTTATAGCAATATTATTGGGTAGTTTGTCTTTTTAGTTGCTTGCAAATCATTCAGTATAAATGATTGCATACTCTACTGATAGATACTTGAAGAGTAATCCAGAAAGATTTCTTATATTCATATTTGAATATTGCTACATTTAATTTCATAGATATGTTTATATCCATTTATAGTTTAATTTTACCTAATTTAATTACATTTATTCATATAATATATATGTATGTGTATTTATACATACATATGTAAATATATATATTCTCTTTCCTGAATAATTCTTCAGTTCTCAAGTTAATATTCCACATGTACCATACTTAAAGAAGATGGGAGGGGATTATTCTTCTGCCCAAAAAAAGTGTTTTGCACATGGGGGGCACTAATACATGCTAATTGAATTTAATTGAATTAAGTAAAATTGAAACAATAAACATAGGTATTTGGATTTAGGACAATTAAGTATGGAATAAGAGGTGTAGCACTCAGCTAGCACTCCATTGTGAAAATTCTGTATGTGTATTTCAATGTATCCAAGTCAGGCCTTGGAATAACTCACTCTAGGAAAATCAATACCAAAAGTCTTGAATGATGTTTCTGTCTGTAAGTCATTTTCTTTGGGGGGTTTTCTTTGATTTTAGGAGTGTCTCATTATAAGGGTCTTTATGCATTTACACCTATATCTACATATATATATGTATGAGAGAGTTTATGCATATATCCCACTGGCTATGCTGTATATATGTCTAAGCTCTCTTAATCAGAATGTGATTAAAATGATTGCTTTTAAAAGATGATTTGTATTTTATCTGCCTTATCCCTGAATATTGGATTTAAATCAAATAGTACTTTGCCCTAATTAGTTTTAATTTTTACATATTTGAGCCTTTTAAACTCAGCATGTAGATTAATGCAAATTAACATAATAATTTGAGGCCAAGAATTCTAACACTTTTTAATAACAGGATTACTTTTATATTCTTGCAGCCAAGAATAATATTAATATTATGCATTTAAACTATTTTGCAAATCAGGAAACTCTATATCCATACATATATATGCAGACATACATAAATCTATCAGTATCTAGAATGTCAACATATGTGTCAAATGACATAAACCCATTTTACCAATAACAAAGACTCTGAAGATAAATTACTTTCCCAGGAAAGTACAGCTTTCTTGTTATAGAACTAAAATTAGTATTAAGGTATCTAGATTTCTAAAGTCAGTGTACCAGAAATGTGACTATATAGAATGAGATTGGGCTTTCTGGGCCACGGTTAAAGTTATAAAAGTGATATCAGGTAGAGAGGGCACTTAACAAGGACTAAGAAGAGCTGAATCATTCTGGTACAGGGAAATTTAATATGGAAAAAATAGGAGAAGAAAACCACTCATATACATCTGCTAAACCAAGTACTAAAGAGAGCAAAAGATATTGCTAGTGAAAGAAAATTAACAAAACGTGAGTAATTATGAAAGGTGGAAATCTTAACAAAAGTATATAAATGTGACTTTACAGATATCCTGGAGATTTGGTAACAATGCATTTTATAACTAAAATATGTAAAAGAATATACCCTGTTAAAAAAAAGAAGAAATAGATAAAGGGACTGCAGAGTATAAGATTTTATATTAAGAAGTATTATCCTGTACCCCATGATTACCATAATGGTAATCAGTCACTTTCTCCAAATTGTTTTAATTCTTTAATTACCTCCTCATCCTCCAAAATGAATATTGTATTAGACACATGGCAATTATGTCTGAATTCACAGCAAAAAGAGAAAACTGCTTATGAACTAACACTGAAATACTAATATACTTAAAACCTTATTGATAGAGGCAGAGCCAAGATGGTAGAGTGCAGAAGCAACTCTCTGTGACCAACTCTGACCTTCTCTAAAACCAACAGCAGATTAAATCTCTAAACTGGCTTTGAAGTCAAAGCACCCCCAAATATTTGGAGTATGACACATTTCTAGAAGAAGTTATCTTTGAAGAATTTCAGAACAGGTCTGTTTCAGTCAGGCACGAGGACAGTCTGCCAAGCCTAGACAGCATCAAAGGGAGACCAGGGCAGGAAGCTAGGCCAGGACTCAGAGCGTGGCAGTTTCTAAGCACCTAGGAAGTTTCTCTGAGTGTCTTAAGATAGTCTGTCCTGGTTGCAAGCATGTGCTTTGGCAAATCTGCCTTTTATAAAAGTTAGATTGTAAACCACTGAGAACGCCAGACCTGGCACCAATTGCCCAGCACCAGAGTCAATGAGTGGAACTGCTCCAGGGCAAATTAGAGCAGCTATCGCTCCTTTACTTTGAACAGACCTCAAGCTTTAAAAATTGAATAAAAAACTAAAAAGGAATCTCACCATAGACAGCTTTTATGGAGAGAGATTAGAACAGACCTCAGATCCTGAGGTTCCTAAAGGTAAAGCAACTTCAGAGGAAGCCACAAAGGGAGACATGAGATAATCCCCATTTCACAAGGCTTTCCTGGAAGACTGCATAAAGGATCTCAAAAGAGAGTTAAAAGAAAAATGGGGAAATGAAATGAGATCATTCCAAGAAGGAATGGAAAAAGCATATAATGCTCTACAAAAGAGATATGAAAAAGATATCAATTCACTGAAAAACAAAATTGGTGAAATGGAAAAAGACTGCAATGAACAAAAAATTCAATTGGCCTATTACAAAAGGAGCTAAAAAAGGTAACTGAAGAAAATAATGCATTAAAAATTAGAATTGAACAAATGGAATTGAATGAATCAATAAGAATTCAAGAATCAATCAAAAAACCCCCAAAAATGAAAAAAAAATAGAAGAAAATATGAAATATCTCCTAGGAAAAACAACTGACCTGGAAA
>JAJPUD010025731.1:0-17240 GCA_023553655.1 Myrmecobius fasciatus
CCTGCCATCTAGGGGAGGGGAGGGGACTGGGGGTAAAATTTGTAATGGAAAGCTTTGTAAAGATCAATGTTGGGGAACTACCCATATATATGTTATACAAATAAAAAGCTTTAATAAAAAAAAATAACCCCAAAAGACTAGATCTCTACAAATGTGGATAAAAGGGTTTCCATATTCTATATAAGCATTCAGGGTGAAAACATAAAACAGGGGCAGCTAGGTGGTGCAGTGGATAGAGCACCAGTCCTGTAGTCAGGAGGACCTGAGTTCAAATCTGGTCTCAGACACTTAACATTCCCTAGCTGTGTGACCCTGGCCAAGTCACTTAACCTCAATTGCCTCAGCAAAAAGCAAAAAAAAACCAAAAAGACAAACATAAAACAGCCTTTATTATACGCCACTAAAAATTCAAAAACATATAAAAGATTGACATAATCCATGAACAATCAATGCTTTCTCCCTCACAGTGATTTTCACCCTCCTTCATCGTCCTAAAATCTTCCTACTAGCAACTCATTATGATCTGGACTTCCATCAGAAAGGAAGCATATTTGCAACTGACAAGAAGGCAAGCCCCAGCATTCCAGTAAGTTCTTGATTGATATGAGACACCTATAATGACTCCCAGGAACAATAGAAATACTCAGATTTATGGTGCTACCCAAAGACAATTACACTCCCCCATCAGGAAACAAATTTAGGGATTGCTAGAGAGATTGTTACAAGTTACTCATCAGACTTCCAGTGTTTAAATAACACCAGGTCAGGTCTTTTGCTCTCCCTATCACAGCATAGATAATTCTCCTGCTCCTCCAAGACTGAGGGTCATGTATAAATTCTTCTTTTTCCAAGAGGTTAGCACAATCAAAAATCATTCTCTCTCAATATAAAATTAGGTCGACAAATACTTGAACTTTGAGTGGCTAGCAGGTAACTTCTCAATAGCCCAAGGAAATCTCTGGTCTCTCACAAAAGGGGTGAATTCCACAGTCACATTGCCTAGGAACTCTCTCCCCTCTTTTAAGCCAGTAGGGTAGGTTTCAGAAACTCCCACCCTTATTTACAGCTGCTCTCTAAGGTGAAGAGGTTAAACAAATGACTCTTTAAAACTGAAGTCAGGAACGTGGGATCCAACTCTTGGACTTTGTGGACATGAGAGTACATGCAATTGCCATGTGCCTCTGCCCAAGGCAGACATTACTATTGGAGGAAAGTTGTCCACCCCTAGAATACAAGTTCTTTCTTAGCTTTGCTGTGCTCTTGTCTTCCAAAAAGAAAAAAAGGGAGAAAGACCAAAGGGAGAAAAGAAGCTAGAGTCTTCAAAAACTCCCTTTTTAGACTTCAGAATACTGATGGGTGCAGGAGTCAAATATGATTGTGAAGCACATCTGCCAATTCTCATCAAAAAGATGGTATACTATTGGTGTGAAATAAGGTATATGTTGTCAAGCATGGCCAAATATTAATTTACATTGCTCAACGTACTGTGTAACCAGCAAGGTTTATACAAGCAGGAGATAGAGGGAGCATCATAGAGAATTTATTGCCATATTTTTAAAAGAGTCTAAGTAATTTTTAAAAGAAAAAAACACTTTAAAAGACATATAGGTCAATAAAAAGGAGCATCTTCTCCCATAAATTATGTATCCCACAAAAGTTCAATCCAATCAATTTATCTATAATCACTGAGACCTAATTCCCCTGGAGGTACCAAGAAACAGGCTTATCATCACCATAGGAAGTCTAATCAAAAGTCTAAAAAAACTCAAGACTGTAAATTCATGAAGTAAAAACTTCTCTTGATGAATCTCCAACATCTATTAAGTAATATCTTGCTAGATTTTATCAATTATTCCAATCAATCAAGATATTTTTGGATCCCCAATTCTGCTATCCACAGTGTAATACTTATCCCTCCAGATTTATGCCATTGACAAATTGGATAGGCATATCTTCAACATGTCTTCATTCCAAATCTTTGAAAAACATATTGAACAGGGTCAAGGATACAGCTCTGTTACACAAAAAAGACTTTCTTCAATATTGACATCAATCTATTAGTCATCATTCCTTGGATATGGCTGGTTATTCAATCATTGATGAATCCATCTAATTGTATTATTATCCAACCCACATTTCTCCATCTTGTTTTCAAGAACATTATGTGAAACTTTGCCAAAAGTTTTACTGAAGCACAACTGTGCTATTTCTAAAATATGTCCTTCAAATATCAGTGCAATAACTCTATTAAAAAAACAAAGTGGATTAATGTGGCATGACTTTCATGAACCCACAGTGAAAGGAGGAAAAGGAAGAGAAGGAAGAGGAAGAGTAGAAGAACAACATTGTATATAAAACAAAAAAAATTATAGTACCCTAGGATATAATCCTGAGAAGACCCTGGATCATCTAATCCAACCCTTTTGTTTTAGAGAGGAAACTATGGCTCAAAAATGTTAAGTGCCACACATGTACAAAATAATAGACTTCTGATTCAAGTCACCAAATTTAGGTCACCAAATTCCACCACATTAAGCTAAGGTCCAAAGAAGCAGTACCCTTTGTAACTTCTACTTTCTGAAAATCAAATTGTTAAGAAGTCATTCAAGAATTTATCAAATGCTCTACTTCTAGTGGAATAAAATTCCCAGAAAAGACTGGGAAATTTGAAATTCCCCATCATTTCTATATCTTCTCTCTGTACCAGTTTTGCGATCTGTTTTGTAAAAGTATTATCCATAGCCTTCATCTGATCTGGAAGTCTATTGTATATTTCAACACTACTACTTGCTGCCCTCTTCTTCTATCCTCAGCCAAATGATCTACCATTATGCTTTCCCTTTGTTTCTAATTCATACTATTTTCAACATAGACATCTCAGTCCACGAGTAGGATTGTGAACACTATTTCTGGCTATCTTGTAAACTCTGTACTTCTTCCACAATTACTATCTTTCTGTCCTTCAAAGTTTCTGATTCAACAGCCTTCTCCAGCATTTTCCTCTCTTCCCTATTATTCCAGTTTAATATTCTCTTGTAAAGTGAGCAAGTCTCTGGTTAAACACATTCTTCCCTATCCTCAAACAAATACAGTGTGCTTCTAATCATACATCAAACAGTGACTCAATAAATTTGTCTTAGAAATAAAATTAATTTTTGAGTTTTCAAGAAAAGTAAAATGAGAGAGAGAAAAGGTAGCATATTGCCATAAAGCACTTGTTGCCAATTAGAGCACTTGAAAATAAACAGAAATTTTGAAGGGATGTAGAGAATCTGGATTTGAATTCTATTTACTGTTTGACCTTAGATACATCACTTAACCTCTCCAAACATCAGTCCCTATCTTTGTAAAAATAAAAGGATTGGACCCTAACATCTGTCCAAATTCTAAATCCTCTGATCCTATGACGAATGTGTACAATTCTTCCCCCTCCCCCAATTATATCCATCTCCTATTACTTAATGTGTAAATCCAAGTTGAGAGTAAATGTAGCAGAAGCTGAGAAAATCCCAGGCACCCTCAGGAAGGTTTCCACTGTTTCAGTTCAATAACGTGGACTTTTTTCAATATTTATCATAATAGTAAAAACATGAATGAGAATGAAGAAAATGCTCTTGTATAATTTTAAGAACAAAAAAAATAGTTCTCAATTATATACACTTTAAATTTTATAGCATATTTTTTCCTCAAAGTAGTGTATTATAACCATTCTTTTCCACAGTCATAAGTTAGAACAAACATGTTGTAAGAGTTCTTTCTCTGGATCCATTGCTCTTTCCTCTATGCTACTACTTTTAAGCTGAGCCACAAGGATAGAATTGTATATTTTCAGCACTTCCTCTAGCTCCTCTGAAGGGACTTTTTACCTTAATTCCCTGAATAATTTTCTCTGCTCTTTAAGGATATCCCACCAACAGAGAAGAATTATGATAGCTATCACTGCAATACAAGTAGTTCTCTTGTACTGATAAGCATAGTACAAAGATCTTTTATTCCTCACCTGAGACTTGTAGTTACCCTACCTTACCCTGTCCACTTACCTTCCATATATGATTTATACTACAACCTGATTGGACCCAGAGCACAAGCAGAAAGCACAAGAGAGATGCTTTTCCATGGAAGCATCTCACCCACAGACATGGTATACACATGATCCCTCCTGGTGGTCTAGTGGTTAGAGATTAGTCCTTTCACTGCCTTTGCCTTAGCCTGTGTCCCAGACAGAGAACCACTGTTGGAGACAACATGATGTAGATATAAAAGACCAATAGACTAGGAATTAGGAGATATGTGTTCTTGTTCCAGTATTTCCATTAATTCACTGTGTTCAGTCAAGTCATTTAACCTCCTTAGGACTTCAGCAGGCTAATCTGTAAATTAAAAGTGTTAAACTAGATTATCCAAAAGGTTCTTTCCAACTTTAAAATTTTCTGACTCTAAGGTTAATTAGAAATGCAATCAGCTAATGGAAATATTAAAATTCTGCAGCTGAGACATTCAACTTATTTGATAAATATTTTTTACAAAGAAAAGATACAGTACAGTGAAGAATTCGAACATTCCCTTAAAGTCAGTTATAATAGGATTTGACCTGTGTCTCTTTATATTTCTAGGAAACTAGTCTCTTAAACCTATGTGTTTCTTGTCTCAAGTATCAGACTGGAGGCTTCCCAAGGACAAAGGCTATGGCTTCCCTTTTCAGACTTTAATGGCAAAATTAATAGTAAAATCGGGCAACTATAATCTCATATCCCTTTCTTAGTCCTATTCCCCAGTGATAATAAACCCTGTTTGA
Organism: Myrmecobius fasciatus; assembly: GCA_023553655.1. NCBI lineage: Eukaryota > Metazoa > Chordata > Mammalia > Dasyuromorphia > Myrmecobiidae > Myrmecobius > Myrmecobius fasciatus. The sequence goes on from JAJPUD010025731.1 coordinate 4,796, forward strand.
GAAAGCAAGCAACAGGAATGAGGATTTCGGGAAAAACAGTTTACAGAGCCCCTATATTGTCTTCCCCCTTCCTGATCCTATAAACCCCCGCTTTTATAGTCCCTCTTCTCCGGACTTTCCTGTTTCTTCAATACCTCTTCCCCAATCTGATTTCCCCAATTCATACCCAGCTCTTTCCCTCCTTTATCCCTCCCCTTCCTCTCTCCCTCTTCCTTTCCTCCCCTTTCTCCTTCCTTTCCTTCTTCCAGGATAAACCCCTTTCTAGCCTCCAATGCCTCTCTGCTTCTGCACTCACCAGCCCCTGGGCACAGCACAAAGAGCAGCAGCAGCAGCAAGAATAGTGAAGGTGGCAGTTGGAGCCCAGACCAGAGCCAAGGCTGGGAGAGGGACAGGGACAGGGACTGGGAGAGAGGCAGAGCCTGGGAAAGGGGAAGGGACAAAAATTGGGAGAGGGATAAAGGTTTGGAGAAGGATAAGGGCTTGGAAACAGACAAAGACTGAGAAAGGGGCAACGGTTGTGAAAGAGGCTGCGAGAGGAACAGGGGCTGATTCAAAGGTAGCGACAGAGGCTGGGGAATAGGCAAGGAAAGGGGTTGGGGCTGGGAAAGGGGCTGGGGCTGAGAGAGAGGCTGGGAAAGGGGAAGGGAGTCCTGCTGAGAGAGAGATAAGTAGAGGGGTTGAGACTGGGAGAGCGGGTGAGAAAAAGGTAGGAAGAGGGGCTGTTCTTGGTGCTGAAGTGGGAAAAGGCCGCCGTTCTGCTCCATAACGAGAAAGACGAGATGAAGCAAGGATTTAGGCGTGTTTCCAGGATGTGAGGGGGGATGAGACGAAGGGGAAGGGGCGGGGGAAAAGGGGCTCCAGGAATGGGAGGAGAAGGAGAGTGTCCCGGAATAGGGAAAGGGGGCGGTGTTTGAGGGTCCTAAAATGAGTGGATGTGAGCTGGAGTCCAAATTCTGGTGCTGGGGTCCCTAGATGAGGAAGTAGGGGATGGGTGGAGGGGGGTGGAAAAGAAGGAGCGGGGCCCCTAGCGTTTGGCTGCGGCGACCAGGGCCTGGGGTCCCTGGGCCGGGCCAGGGGCGGGGGCGGGGGCGGGGGCGGCTCTTGAGCTGCAAGACCAGGCCACGCAGAGGCCCTCCACTCAACGTCATTCTGACGCCCCGCCTTCCACTGGCTCTATAGGCCTTGTAAAATAAAGCCCACCCCCTTGCCCAATCCCATTGGTCATACTCAGGGTCAGTTTGACCGGCCCCATTGGCCCCATACAGAGACTGCCCTCCGGTTCCTGAGACAGAACCTCATCTTCTTAACCGCCCCTTTTTGCCCCCCACTGGAAGAACGCTCCAAGTACGTTCCACAGAATCTGACCCCCACCTCTACAGTGAGACTGCTCCTCTTCCTCGTAGTGACAACCCTCTGGAGAGAAATATTCCCCGCCTCAAGGAAAAGCTAACTTCAGACCTTGGCCCTCCACAGCCCCTATTACTACGTCCCCTCTTCCATTATTTCCTCCGCTAGCCCCTCTCCACATCCCCTAGTAACCGTCTCCCTCAAGGCCTCATCTCCAACCCCTCCTCGGCTAGCCTCCACAACGTCCCCACTGACAGACCTCTTATATCCCTTCTGCCAACCCCTCTCAAAGTTCTCTAACACCTCATCTTCTAGCCTCCATCTCCCTCCCTTCCTCCCTCGGACCTCCACTGCCAGCTTTATCATTGTCCTTACTCATAGCACCCCTTCCCAGCATCCCCATTCTGTCACCCGCTCAAAAACCAGTTCCCTAACAATTGGAATTGTTGTCGCTATGGAGTAGGGATTCTAGTTGCCAGGGTAATGGATCCTTCCATTACTGGTCTGGAAGTTTCTTTATAAATCCCTCCTCCTCAGATGTTAAAAGGAAATCTTTAGTCCCTCCCCTTCCCCAAATTACTTCGACAGACCTGTTTTCCCCTGGTCGGCTCTCTACCCCAATTCTCTTCCTAATCCTCCTTTAGAGGACTTTTATCCTTAATCCTGGCCCTCCCGTTTGGGCCTTTCTCCCCTCTTTTAGACTTCACCCTCTCCCAAAAAAAAACTTTCCCTGGATCCCAGATCTGCCCCCAGGATCAACTTCCCTTAATCCTGGAGATTTCCCTAATTCACATACCCCAAATTCTAGACTTTTTGTTAAGGGCTCTCACCTTTCACTACACAGCCTCCAGCTTGCACTTTCTGGTCATCCCTCAAGTTTTCTGTTCTCTGAGTTCCAGGAGTGCATCTAAGGATCAGCTGTTACAAGTAAACTAGAGGTACAAAGCTTCCTGTATGTCCCTTCACCTCTGTATTCTCTCATTCTTCTCTTTCCCGTTTCATATCCCTTATCCTTCCTTCATGTCCTAAATTATGTACCCAGTTTTCCAAAATGCCTTTCATTCTCATCCACCCCAAATTATGTCCTTCCTCCTCTTTCCATCATCTTCTATATTTGCCCCAGTTTACTCTATCCTCCTCCATCAAGGAGCCTATCTCTTCTACCCCCCATCATATAACATCTTAACTATCTCCCATCACATCCATTCTTCATATTCTCTATTGTTCTCTTATGTGTTACCTCCTCATTCACCTGCCATTCTATCCAATTACATCTCCATTCTCCCTTTATCATATCTCCATTTTCAACAGTCATCTCTTCTTCTGTCCCTCTGAAATTCCTTCATCCTTATTTATCATATTCCCCCATCCATTTCTGTTTCATTTATCTTGCAGACCAGCAGACAAAAAGAATGAATCCTGCTCCCCAGAATATTCTTTATTCTGGAAACCTAAAAATCTTTCAATTATGACAATAGTATATTTTTTTATTGGACCCAGTAAATCACATATGCACATGCACAGATTTCTCCTTAAAAATAGAGACATATTAAATACAAAAGGCTAAAATATAACTTGGTTATTTTGGAAAATTTTCTAGTTCTCCCTCTAAAAAAAACATATAATCTACGAGAAAAATTCTTTTATATGAGAATATAAGGGCATACACACTCAAAACATATGGAAAAGGAGATAGAAAAGAATTACATCTTTCCATAGCATACTGAATTATTTATTATCTCTTAGACTTCCTATATTTTCTTAACTCTGTTTTTGATCACACTGTTCCCTATACCTAGAATGCGCTCTCCTCTCTTCCTTAACCCTCTTCCCCCATTCTTACCTATCCTTTAAAGTCAAACATGAATGATATCTCCTCCAGGAAGTCTTTTCTGCTTCCCTTCTCTACCCTCACCCTCCCTTGGTAACAACCTTCCCACTTGGAACTCACATTGCACCTTCCTGATGTATTTATCCATTTGTTTGTACTGAAGTTATTTGCATAAATGTGTTATCCACCTTACTAGGCTATAAACTCCAGGAGGGCAGGAGCAGTGTTTAACTTAAACTTTGTATTTACCTACATACAGTAAGTGTTAAATATGTGCATTACATTGAACTGAATTAATAGATCTTGTGATATGTCATCTTTCAGCAGTGTCCAAAAAGATCTATGCAAGGTGAATATAACCCAAAACTGACATATTCTAGGACCCTTCAAACATATTGGATATTTCCTGAAATTTGTAGAGTGCTACTTATCTTTTCTTACTACAAGTAAATCCATATTAGCCATTCCCCCTCATTAACTTACTGCAAAAGATTAATATTCTCTAATGATCCCTCTGAAGCCCAACAAATATTTGTTATCCTGAGATATAAATATAATACAACATCAATTCTGGGCTATAATGGCCCTTCACTAATGTCTTCAACATAATGATAGGATATAGTCTTGTTCCACTTTAGCAAGAGAAAAGTTCTCCACCACGCAAATAAAAATATATCACCTGTGAAAATTTGTTAAACTAATGTAGAGTGAAATCAGCAGAACCAGGAGAAAAATTTATACTATAAGAGAACATTGTACCAAAAAAACCCCTTAAAAACTAAGAACTCTGATCAATGTAAAGATCAACTACAGGGGCAGCTAGGTGGTGAAGTGGATGGAGCACCAGCCCTGAAGTCAGGATGGACCTGAGTTCAAATTTGATCTCAGATACTTAAACATTTTGTAGCTGTGTGGCCCTGAGCAAGTCACTTAACCCCAATTGCCTCAGCAAAAAAAAAAAAAAATCATCTATGATTCCAGAGGGCTAACAATGAATCATATGCTATTCATCTCCTTCCTGATAGAGAGATAATGGATTCAGGATGTAGAATGAGATACTCATTTGTTTTGCTTGACTATGCTGTATGTTAGTTAACAAAGGTTTTGCTGTTTATTTCCAGTAAGAGAATGGGAGGAGGCCAGTGAGAGAGGAAATACAAGACTGTTAGTTGAAAAATTAAGTAATTTCTTAAATGCCCAGAATTCAAGAGACAAAATGACCATTTTCCTGGATCATTCCATTTTCCCAAAATTATCATTCCTTTGGCCTATAAATTCAGCTCCACAATATCTTCCAAGTATATCCTATCCTTCCTTTGCTACTCTGCTAATTCAGAATCTTCTAACACATATCTACAATAGAAAATCATCTAAGTCTGCACCATTCTGAATACTTGGATGAGGTAGAGAAAACAACTATAATTGCTCAACTAGAAAAGCTGCTAACTAGAGTCTCAGACCTGGAACTTTGTTCCTATCCATGTACCTCATCCATCTCTGACATTCTATTGCTGACACTCTTCTTTAGAGAAAAAAAAACTTGCATGTTTAATAGCACTTGACACTAACAAAGCATTTTATATTCAATATCTCATTTGATTCTTACAACCACAATGTGAGGAAAGCAGGACAAAGAAGGAATTATTTTCATTTAACAGATAAAGAAACTGAGACCTACAAGGGCAAATGGCTTCCTCAAGTCATACAGCCTAGTAAATGCTAGATTCCAGGTCTACAGATTTCAAAAGCAGTGTCTTAGCCCCAATGCAATAAAACCACTTCTGGCTCCCAAGCCAGTATGTTTTTCTATAGCTGCTTGTTTTTTCTTGTCAGATATTATTACAATCTTTCTTTCCAGGTTAATAGGTTGTTTATTGAATGTCAGCATTATGAGGTTCAAACTTCCTCCCTTTGCCCAGAGGGTTCTAATTTCCTCTCTCTCGATAAATGATTGCTGACATCGTTTTTTAACCAAGTTCATGCTGCCCCTTCAAGTCCAACACCCCTTTTTATGAATGAGGAAATTAGACCCAGAAAAAGTGATTCTTTGAGGTCACAGAGGAAGTGGTGGCATTGGATTTTGAACCCAAGTCCTCTTACTCCAAATTCGGTCTGCCTCCTTAATTGTGTTGCTATTTTGTGTGGAATGAATACCCCTTCTTTGGAATTACTATCCCTTCTGAACTTTCCTATTACCGTCAAGGATATCATTATCCCCTCACCAGGCTTGCCAACCTAGGTGTCACCTGAGATATCCACGGTGAAAAATCACTGGACAGTCACAAGTAATTGAAATTTTAGAGAGCGTTTATTTGCCGGGCCCAGCGACTGAACCCCCAGACGGGCTAGAAGGATTCAGTGCTGAGCCTGGTAGCCACAAGTTTTTAAGAGCACTGACCACTTCTCCCCCCATAAATTTGCAGTTAAACATTGATTTCTTATATAATAAAGAAGTAACAGGATTTGAGGTATACATTGTAAAATACTGATACATCATCTGGGTCAATACACCTGGATCAGAGCAAACTACTTACTTCTCTTATTAAGTTTGGGCAAACATACTGTGGATTAAACCCATTTCTCTCATTGTGTGAGGTAAACAATCCTTGGACCCTGGTTGAGTAAATACTATCAGGAAATTCCTAGGCTCCTTGTGAGGTAAACATTCCTGGGACCCTTACTGAGCAAATACCATTAAGGAATTCCTAGGCTCCTTGACCTAAAGAGTAGAAAGTTTGGATCTGTCCATTTCATCACCCTCAAATCCTCACTCTTTCCCACCATTGGTTGCCAAGTCCTATAAATTTTATTTTCATAACACTGCTTGAATCCCTTTCTCTCTTCTGACACTAATACACCCAGTGTTAGTCCTTATAAACTCAGACCTAGACTATTGTATTAGTCTGCTGATTGGTCTCCCTACCTCAAGTTATCCTCCATTGAGCTCAGATCTCCTTAACGTTCAGTTATGACCATATCAATTCCCCATTCAATAAATTTCAAAGGCTCCTAATCACTTCCAGGATCAAATATAAAAGCTTTTGTTGGGCATTCAAAGCCCTTCATAGCTGATTCCTCCCATCTTTTTAGTTTTTCTACATCTTTCTCCCCTGCCCTTACCCTAGGCATGTATTTTGAGAACTAACACTAGCCTCCTTAGTGTTTCTTCCACAACACAACTCCATCTCCACATTCTGGACATTTACCTTGGCTCTTCCCCATACCTGGAATAATCTCCATCTCCTTCCTGGATTCCTTGGCTTCCTTCAAATCCCAACTAAGATTCCATTTTTTTTTAATGAGAAGCCTTTATTGATCCCTTTTATTACTAACTTCTTCCCTTTATTGATATTCTCCATTTTATCCTAAACAGATTGTTTTCATATAATTGTTTGTATTAGACTGAGAATTCATTGGAAGAACAGACTTTTTTGTCTTTCTTTTTATCTCTAGGGCTTGGCACAGTACCTGGCATGTAGCAGGCACTTTGTTGTTGTTGTTTTGTCTCTTTCAATCATTTCCTTCTCCAACTCATTTTACAAATGAGGAAACAGGGGCAAACAGGGTTAAATGATTTGCCCAGGATCACACAGCTACTAAGTGTCTGAAGTTAGATTTGAAATCACTACAATGAATCTTCCTGACTTCAAGCCCTGGCAACTCTTTCCATTGTGCCACCTACCTTGCCTAGCAGGCACTTAATAAATGCTTATTGTTAGATATTCTTAGCTTTTAACTGTTATCTTTTATTATGGTGATTAGATAACCAAGTAGCTAATTCTAGAATGGTACTTTCTACACTTATACTCATTCAAGTAAAATAGTTTTTGTAGTAGTTCATTCCCAAAGTCAGAATTTCTGAAACTCTGTTCCATGTCATGTGATGGGAATTCTATTTTCAAAAAATTTCATGTTAGCTAAATTTTCTCTCTAAAATATTCAATATGAAATTAAATGAACCAGATCTATAAGGAACTCCTGATAAGCAGTTTCCTCTACTAATATATATTATTCCTTCTCTGAAATGTAATGTTACAAAGTTGCCTGAGGCACTGATAGGTTAAATGACTAATCCAAAGAAGTAGGCCTTGAACCCAGATCAATTTCTAATGAAGGTCATTTTTCTATTCACTATGTCACACTGCCTCTCACGAAATTATGTATCAAAAATACCCAATGACAAAATTCTCCTTAAAAAAATAAATAATATTGATACTGGCTAAGAAATTAAGACAGCTTTGAGGCATCACCTCACTTCTCTCAGATTGGCTAAGATTAGGTATTTAATAGGAAAAGATAATGATAAATGTTGAAGATGATTTGGGAAAATTGAAACACTAATACATTGTTGGTGAAGTTGTGAAATAATCCAACCATTCTGGAGAGCAATTTGGAACTATATCCAAAGGGCTTTAAAACTCTGTATTCCCTTTGATCCAGTAGTTTCACTTCTGAGTCTATATCCCAAAGAGAGAATTAAAAAGTGAAAAGGACCCATATGTATAAAAATGTTTGTAACAGCTCTTTTTATAATGTCAAAGAGCTGGAAATTGAGTGGATGCCTATCAGCTGGGGAACAACTGAATAAGTTATGGTATATGAAGGTAATTATTGTTTTATAAGAAATGATGAGCAGGCTGATTTCAGAAAAGCCTGGGAAGACTTCCATGAACTGATGCTGAGTGAAGTGATCAGAGCCAGGACAAAATTGTACACAGTAACAAGAAGATTATGTGATGATCAATTGTGACAGATTTGGTTTTTCTCAGCAATGCAGTGATTCAAGGCAATTCTAATAGACTTGAGATGAAAAATGCCAATTACAACCAGAGAGAAACTATAGAGACTGAATGTGGGTGGCGGGGGGGGGGGGTCGAAGGGAAGGCAGGGGAGGAAGGCTAGGTGGTGCAGAGGATAGAGCGCCAACAAATAATAGGTTGTATTATCTTTCCATACCTAGAGAGCAATTGGACTTCCTAGTGACCTCCCCCAAGAACTAGAGCTGCCTGCCTCCCTGAATCATCTCACTGCCCATCTTTTACACTCCTCCTGCTTTTCATTCTCTGATCTTACTACTCCTTTCCTTATATCCCTGGTACTCCTGATTCTGATCCTGCAAACTCTACCTAATAAACCATATTTGCTTTTCTACCAACAGATGGAAGCTGATGAGCAAAAAAAACAGAAAGCCTCCACTTACGAGATTACCAATTATGGGGCCTCTGCTCCTGAGTTCCCCACATCGATGGTGACCCCCATTCCTGAGGAGGTCCTCAATCTTGAGGAATCCATCTTCTTTGAGGAACCTATCACTGAAGCTCTCAGTGCAGAGATGCTAAGTAGATCTTCTATTTCGGAGGCTCATACTATTGAAAAGGAAGGAGAGGTCCACAATGCTGAAGATTTTAAGAGCCCAGCAGAGAAGCCACTCTCTGCAGGCCACTTCCTTCCAGTCAAATCCCCCAAAAACTTCACATCTAAAGACCAAGAGGAACAGTATGAAGAAGGCATCAGTGATGACCACATCCAAACAAACCATCGAAATGCCCGAGGAAAGAAGATATTGAAGAAACCAACCTCACGTAATAACTGCTCCCCCAAAACCTCCCTCAACACTCCCAAGCCCAGAACCTATTCCTCATCTCCAGGGCCCTCATCCACTTCCCCAAGCCCTTGCCCCAGAACCATCACCACAGTCCTGAGACACATACTTTCCCTCCAAATTATTCTTGTCTCCATCCCAAAAGTACTGTTCAAAACTTCAATTGTTGTCCTCCATCTCCACCTCCCATTCTTGTTCCTTCAGATTAGAAAGACTTCATCTCCCAAGTTATAAGGATTTCCTCCTGCCCACAGTTTACACTGCACCTCTCCTCCCAAATTATATAATCCACTTTTTCAGATTAGATCCCCATTTATCAGCTCTCCTTGGGAGAGTGCTTTTCCTACCAGATTATACAATGCTCTCCTTATTCTCTTTAAACCGATCTCTATTCTCTTTAAGCTCACGTGCCCAATAAGATTATATAATCCTCCTTGCTGCTACAACCTCCAAGTTAAATGGTCCCCTTCTTTTGAGCTTTATAACTCCTCTCTACTGAATAGCAGTTGGTTTTTTTTGTTTTGTTTATGTGGTGATTCTGTTTATTTTTTATTTTTATATTTGTTATTGTTTTAACATTTTTCTGCAATGAAATTTTGGGTTCCAGATTGTCTTCTCCCTCCCATCCCTCCCCAACCTACTGAGAAGACAAATAATAGGATATTAAACAGTCATATTATAATATGCATTTTCCATATTAACCATATGACAAAAAAATGAGAAAAAAATGTATACCTCAATTTGCATTTAGAGTTTTTCAGTTTTTTCTCTGGAGGTGGATATCACTTTTTCCTTACAAGTTCTTTGTAATTGTCTTGGGTCAGTGTATCAATCAGAATATCTATATCTTTCACAGGTGATCATTGCTACATTGTTGGTATTATGCACAATGATCTCCTGATTCTTCTCACTACATTTTACATCAATTCATATAGGTATTTCTCTTTTAATAAAAATGCCCATGACCTTTATTATTTTAAAATATATTAGTTTTTTCCAATTACATGTAAAATATTTAATATCCATTTTTTAAATTTTGAGTTCCAAATTCTCTTCTCTCTCTTCTCACCTCACTCATTAAGAAGGTAAGCAATTTGATTAAGGTTATACATATGCAATCATGCAAAATTTCCATATTAGACTTATTATAAAAGAAAAACAGATGCCCCCCCAAAAAATTTTTTTTAAGTATGCTTCAATTTGCATTCAGACTCCATCAGTTCTTTCTCTGGATGTGGACAGATAATGTGTTTCACCATGAGTCTTTTGGAACTGCATAAATCATTGTATTGCTAAAATAGCTAAGTGATTCACAGTTGGTCATCAATATTGTTGTTATTGTGTAGTGTTCACTTGGTTCTGCTCAATTCATATTGTATCAGTTCATATAAGTCCAGATTTTTCTGAAAATATTCTGCTCATCATTTCTTATAGCACAATAATATTCTATTATAATCATATGCTACAATTTGTTTGGCCATTCCCCAATTGATGGGCATCTTCTCAAATTCCAATTCTTTGCCACCACAAAAAGAGCTGCTTATAAGTATTTTTGTACAAATAGTTTTTTCTTACTTTTTAAATCTCTTTGGTATGCAAACCTCATAATGATATTGCTGAATCAGAGGATATGCACATTTTTATAGTTCTTTTAAGCATAGTTCCAAATTGGTTGGATCAGTTCACAAATCCATCAATAGTTCTTTAATGTGCCAAATTTTCCACATCCCTTCCAATATTTGTCATTTTCTTTCTCTGTCATATTGCTAATCTGATAGGTGTGAGCTAGTATGTCAGAGGTGTTTTAATTTACATTTTTCTATTAGTGATTTAAAGCATTTTTGTATAAGACTACAGAAAACTTTGATTTCTTCTTTGAAAACTTTCTGTTCATATCCTTAAACCATTTATCAATTGGAGAATGACTTGTATTCTTACAAATTTGATCCAGGGCTTTCTATATTTAAGAAATGAGGCCCTTATCACAGATACTTTAAAAGATTTTTTCCCCAGATTTCTACTTTTCTTCTAATTTTTGGTCATATTGGTTTTGTTTTTGTGAAAAAAAATTTTAATTTAACATAATCAAAATTATCTATTTCATATCTCATAATGCTCTCTCTTGTTTGTTTATAAACTCTTACATTCACAGCTCTGACAGGTAAACTATTCTTTGCTCTCTTAATTTATGATATCACCTTTTATATCTAAATTATGTATCCATTTTGACCTTATCTTAGTATATAGAGTAAGACATTGCTATATACCTAGTTGGGCAACCACTGTTTTCCCATTTTCCCAGTTTTTGTCAGAGAGTTCCTGTCTGGAAAGCTTGGGTCTATGAGTTTAACAAGTACTAGATTACTGTGACTATTTGCTACAGTGTCTTATGTGCCTAATTCTATTTCTTAGCCAATACCAGATTGTTTTAATGATTACCACTTCATAATGTAATTTGAGATCTTGTACAGTTAAGCCACCATCCTTCACATTTTGTTCTTCCAGATTAATTTTCTTACTATTTTTTCCAGCTCTATGAAACAATTTTTAGTAGTTTGATTGATATGGCAGTGAATATAATAATAAAAAATTAATGTAAGTAGAATTGTCATTTTTATTACATTGGCTTGGCCCACCCATGAGTAACTGATATTTTCCCAACTGTTTAGATGTAACTTTATTTCTGTGAAAAGTGTTTTGCAATTGTGTTAATATAGTTTCTAGGTTTGTCTTGGTAGGCAGACTCCTAAATAGTTCATATTATCTACAGTTATTTTATATGGAATTTCTCTTCATATTTCTTCTTTGAGCAGCCTTTTTAAATGACCACATTGCTCTCCTCCTAGCCTGAGGAAGAAGCTAGAAAAGGATTTTTAAAATTATCTACATTAGCTAACCCAACCCTGGTCTGTTTACCATGGCAGGCAGAAATCCTACCCCACAGTCAAAACAAGCACAAAAAAGAATACAAAGACTTTTGTGAAAATGAGTTCATTCACCATTTGTATATGGAATATGTGCACATTTTTAAACAATACCAAATTCAGGAGACCTGAAAGATGAACAGCTTTGGTTACAAAAGAGCTAAGTAGGTGTCACATCCAAAATAGCAGCCCTGAGTAAAACAAGGCTAGCAAACAAATACCAGCTTACTGAATTTGGAGCAGGATATACTTTTTTTCATTGTATTTTTTTTTAGAATGGCCATAGTGATGGGGAGTACAGTGAAGCTAGCATAGGTTTTGCAATCAAAACTAATCCAGTCAACAAGCTTGTATGCCTCCCAAAAGGAGTAAGTGACAGATTTATGACAATGTGATTGCTACTTACAGGAAAGCTGTGCATCAGTGCATATGCTACCATGATAAACCCTGATAAGGTCAAAGAAAAATGTTATGAAGGCTTGGAAACACTCATCATCAATGTGATGAAAGAGGATAAGCTTATAATCCTAGATGACTTTAACAGAGAATAGGCATAAACTATCAAGACATGGCAGAAAGTCCTTGAAAGAAATGGAGTCAGATGCTGAGTGAAACGAGCAGAACCAGGGGATCATCATACACAGCAACAACAGTATTACATGATGATCAATTCTGATGGACATGGCTCTCTGCAACAAAGAATTGTCTCAAACCAGTTCCAATTGTTCACTGAAGAAAACC
>JAJPUD010025732.1:0-17239 GCA_023553655.1 Myrmecobius fasciatus
TTTTTTTTTTCTTGTAGATAGGATTTTTCTTGCATAACTTCTCAAGCATTTCAACATTATTAACATGTAGTGGACTTCCTGCCATCTAGGGGAGGGGAGGGGACTGGGGGTAAAATTTGTATTGGAAAGCTTTGTAAAGATCAAGGTTGGGGAACTACCCATACATATGTTATACAAATAAAAAGCTTAAAAAAAAAAGAATGATATGTACAGATGCATTTTCGAGGATCTATAATCTTTTCCCTTTTATATTGAGAATTGATTTCTTGTTAATATCATTAGAAATAAAAAATAGTAAGACAGTAGAACATGTTATCCATATTTTGTCTATTTAATTTTTCAGAGGAAAAAATGAAGGTAGGGGGTAGAGCCAAGATTGTGAACTGCAGACAGTATTCTCGGTGAGATCCTGACACATTCCCTCAGACCCAGAGAAATTGAGCCTCCGAACTGGTTCTGGAGTCAGGGCTCCACCAAACACTTGGAGTACAACACACTTCTATCAACAATCTACTTTGAAAAAACTCCGCAGGTTAGCCTCAGGGGAATTGGCAGCTGGGCACGATCAGACACCAGCCAGGGTGGAAGTCAGGTTGCAGCGGAGGCGGATTTTAGGCACCCAGGAAGCCCCTGGGAGACGCCTGGGCCACTTTGCTCTGCTTGCTGGCAGGTGCTTTGCAATATCTGCCTTTGGTAAAGGGTGGATTGAGAGCAGCTGAAACCATGGTCCTGGTGCTGATCTAGCCGACCAACCTCAGACCATAAGTCAACTCGGCAAATTGCTCCCGGGCAAATTGAAACTGTGGCAGATTTCCCTGCTGGTGACTGATACCTCAGCTCGAAAGCATGAGCAAGAAGCAGAAGAGAGCTTTCACCATAGACAGCTTCTACGGAGAGAAAGTAGGGCAGTCCCCAGATCATGAGATTCTGAAAACAACCCCAGACAAAGCCATAAAGGCAGACTTAAGCTGGTCTCCCTTTCAGAAGGCTTACCTGGAATAATGCATAAAGAATCTCAAAAGAGAGCAAGAAGAAGAATGGGGAAATAAATTGAAATCAGTGCAACAGAAATATCAAAAACTGGAAAGCACGTCTGGTGAATTGGAAAAAGAGAACAATTCACTGAAAAATAATATTGGTGAATTGGAAAAAATCACCAATTCACTGGAAAATAAAAGTGGCGAATTTGAAAAAGAGAACAATTCACTGAAAAGTAAAATTGGAAAAATGGAAAAAGAATGCATTGAATCAAGAAATTCACTTGGCCAGCTACAAAAGGAGCTAAAAAAATAACTGAAGGAAATAATACTTTAAAAATTAAAATTGAACAAATATAAGCAAATGACTCAATAAGACTTCAAGAATCAGTCAAACAAAAACAAAAAAAATGAAAAAAATAGAAGAAAATATGAAATATGTCCTAGGAAAAACAACTTACTTGGAAAACAGACCCAGGAGAGACAATCTAAGGATTATCGGATTCCCTGAAAGCCACGATGAAAAAAAGAACCTTGATGCTATCTTCCAGGAAATCATGAAAGAGAATTGCCCAGATGTTTTAGAATCAGAAGGCTAAATTGGCATTGAAAGAATTCACCGATCACCTCCTGAAAGAGACCCCAAAGGTAAAACCCCAAGGAATATCATGGCCAAATTTCAGGACTATCACACCAAGAAAAGGATATTGCAAGCAGCTAGAAAGAAACAGTTAAAATACCAAGGAACTGTAATTAGAATTACACAAGATCTGTCAGCTTCCACATTAGAAGATCGAAGGGCCAGAAATCAGATATTCAGAAAGGCAAAAGAACTTGGGTTATAGCCAAGAATGAGTTATCCAGCTAGAATGAGCATCATCTTCCAGAGAAGAAGATGGACATTAAATGATACAGAAGAATTTCACCTTTTTGCAATGAAAAGACCAGATCTGAACAAAAAAATTGACCTCCAAATACAGAACTCAAGAGAAGCGTGATAAGGTAAAAAGGAAAGAACTCTTGGGAACTATATTTCTACTATAGGTATCCTTAAAGAATGGGGGTATAATTTGATTTTTCTTTGATAATAATGGAAAAGAAATTACAGGTGGAAGGGATACCATACTGAAAAAAAGGGGGGGGGAAGGAGGCAAAATAAAGTAAAAATAAAGGAGGTAAAATCTCATAAAGAGACATAGACAATCTAATATAATTGAGGGAAAGAAGGGAGCGAGATGAGTATTGTGTAAACCTTACTCTTATTAGATTGGACTCCAAGAAAGTATACCAAACACATTTGGCTTCAAAAAAAGGCCTGACCCTCCTTATGGGGAGGTGTGACGAAAAGGAGGAAAGGAAACAGATAAACTAATAGAAAGATTAAGGGAAAGGTATAAAGGAGAGGGAGGGATTCTAAAAAGGGGAGGACTGTTGGTGGGAGGTGGTCATCAAAAATAAAGTACTGGGGAGGGGGTAAGGGAGAGAGGGGAAAGGGAACAGAAAATCACAACTCTGGGTAAATAAGATGGCAGGGAATACAGATATATGTATTTTAACTGTGAATGTGAATGGGATGAATTGTCCCGTAAAACGGAAGCGGGTAGCAGACTGGATTAAAAACGAGAATCCTACAATATGTTGTTTAGAAGGAACACATCTAAAACATAGAGATACATACAGAGGGAGGGTGATGTTAAAGGGCTGGAGCAGAATCTTCTATGCTTCAGGTGAACAAAGAAAGGCAGGGGTAGCAAACCTTATCTCAGATCAAGTAAAAACAAAAATAGATCTAATTAAAAGAGATAAGGAAGGAAACTATATTTTACTAAAGGGTACCATAGACAATGAAGCAGGGTCAATACAGAACATATATGCACCTAGTGGTATAGCATCCAAATTCCTAGAGGAGAAACTAACAGTGATGCAAGGAGAAATAAACAGTAATACTATACTAGTGGGGGATCTCAACCTTGCTCTTTCAGAATTCGATAAATCAAATCACAAAATAAATAAGAAAGAAGTTAAGGAGGTAAACAAAAGGCTAGAATAGTTAGGTATAATAGATCTCTGGAGGAAATTTAATGGTGATACCAGGGAGTATACTTTTTGCTTAGGGGTTTATGGAACTTATATGAAAATTGATCATGTGTTAGGGAATAAAAACCTCAAAATCAAATGCAGAAAAGTAAAAATAGTAAATGCATCCTTCTCAGATCATAATGCAATAAAACTCACATGTAATATAAGGCCAGGAGAAAATCGAACATAAGTTCATTGGAAATTAAATAATCTAATCTTGAAGAATGAATGGGTGAAAGAGCAAATTATAGACACAGTCGATAATTTCATCCAGGAGAATGACAACAATGAGACAACAAACCAAAATTTGTGGGACATGGCTAAAGTGCCTATAAGGGTTAATTTTATATCCCTAGATGCTTACTGGCCTAAAAAAGAGAAAGAGAAGATCAATGAACTGGGCTTACCATTAAAAAAGCTATAAAAAGGGGCAGCTAGGTGGCGCAGTGGTTAGAGCAACAGCCCTGAGGTCAGGAGGACCTGAGTTCAAATCTTGTCTCAGACACTTAACATTCCCTAGCTGTGTGACCCTGGGCAAGTCACTTAACCCCAATTGCCTCAGCAAAAAGCAAAAAAAAAAAAGCTATAAAAAGACCAAATTAAAAACCCTCAATTAAATACCAAATTGGAAATTCTGAAAATTAAAGGGGAGATCAATAAAATTGAAAATAATGAAATTATCGAATTAATAAATAAAACTAAGAGTTGGTTTTATGAAAAAAATTAACAAAATAGATAAGCCTGTAGTTAATTTGATCAGAAAAAGGAAAGAGGAAAATCAAATTGTTAGTCTCAAAACTGATAAGAGAGAACTTTCCTCCAATGAAGAGGAAATTAGAGTAATAATTAGGAGTTTCTTTGCCCAACTTTATGCCTGTAAGTTTGATAATGTTAATGAAATGGAGGAATATCCACAAAAATATAGATTGCCTAGGTTAACAGAAGAAGAATTAAATTATTTAAATAGCCCCATTTTGGAAAAAGAAATAGAACAAGCTATTAATCAACTCCCTAAGAAAAAAAATCTCCAGGTCAGATGGATTTACATGTGAATTTTACCAAATATTCAAAGAACAATGAATCCCAATACTATACAAACTATTTGAAAAAATAAGGAAAGAAGGTGTACTACCAAATTCCTTCTATGGCACAGATATGGTGCTGATAGCTAAACCAGGTAGGGAGAAAACTGAGAAAGAAAACTATAGACCCATTTCCCTAATGAATAATGATGCAAAAAATTCAAAAAATATATTAGCAACGAGATTACAGAAAGTTATCCCTAGGATAATATACCATGACCAAGTAGGATTTATACCAGGAATGCAGGGCTGGTTCAATATTAGGAAAACTATTAGCATAATCAATTATATGAATAACCAAATTAACAAAAACCATATGATTATCTCAATAGATGCAAAAAAAGCCTTTGATAAAATCCAACACCCATTTCTATTAAAAACACTGGAGAGTATAGGAATAAATTGGCTTTTCCTTAAAATGATTAGTAGTCTCTACTTAAAACCATCAGCAACATCATATGTAACGGACTCAAACTAGAACCATTCCCAATAAAACGAGGAGTGAAACAAGGCTGCCCACTGTCACCATTATTACTTAATATTGTCTTAGAAATGTTAGCTTTGGCAGTAAGAGAAGAAAAAGAGATTAAAGGAATTAGAGTAATTCATGAGGAAACCAAATTATCACTCTTTGCAGATGACATGATGGTATACCTAGAGAACCTTAGAGACTCAACTAAAAAACTACTAGAAACAATTCACAACTTTAGGAAAGTTTCAGGATACAAAATAAATCCACATACATCATCAGCATTTTTATATATTACCAATAAAGTTCAGCAGCAAGAGATAGAAAAAGAAATTCCATTCAAAATAACTGTTGATAGTATAAAATATTTGGGAATTTATCTGCCAAGGGAAAGTCAGGAACTATATGAACTAAACTACAAAACACTTTACACACAAATAAAATCAGACCTAGTCAATTGGAAAAACTTAAAATGCTCATGGGTAGGCCGAGTGAATATAGTAAAAATGACAATACTACTCAAACTAATTTACTTATTTAGTGCCATACCAATCAAACTCCTAAGAAATTATCTTACAGATCTAGAAAAAAAGATTAGCAAAACTTATTAGGAAGAACAAAAGATCAAGAGTTTCAAGAGAATTAATGAAAAAAAAGGCTGATGATGGTGGACTTGGTGTACCAGATCAAAAACTATATTACAAAGCAGCAGTCATCAAAACCATTTGGTACTGGCTAAGAAATAGAGTAGTTGATCAGTGGAATAGGATGGAATCACAAGACAAACTAGGCAATAACTATAACAATTTAGTCTTTGATAAACGCAAAGACCCCATCTTCTGGGATAAGTACTCACTATTTGACAAAAACTGCTGGGACAATTGGAAACTAGTGTGGAAGAAATTAGGGCTTGACCTACATCTAACACCACATACCAAAATAAGATCTAAATGGGTTCATGATCTGGATATAAAGAGTGATACTATAAGTAAATTAGAGGAACGTAATATCGTTTACCTCTCAGACCTATGGAGATGGAATAAATTTATGTCCAAAGAACTGGAACTTTTAATGGATAACCAGATAGATAACTTTGACTGTATTAAGTTAAAAAGTTTTTGTACAAACAAAACCAATTCAGTTAAGATTAGGAGGGAAACAATAAATTTGGAAATCATCTTTATATTTAAGGGTTCTCTAAAATCTCTAAAATATATAGAGGATGGCCTCATATTTATAAACGTTGAAGCCATTCTCCAATCGATAAATGGTCAAAGGATATGAACAGACAATTTTCAGAGGATGAAATTAAAACTATTTGTAGTCATATGAAAAGGTGCTCCAAATCACTATTCATCCGAGAAATGCAAATCAAAACAACCCTGAGGTACCACTACATACCTGTCAGATTGGCTAAAATGACAAGAAATTTAATGATGAATGTTGGAGGGAATGTGGGAAGGCTGGGACACTAATGCATTATTGGTGGAGCTGTGAACGGATACAGCCATTCTGGAGAGCAATTTGGAACTATGCTCAAAAAGTTATCAAACTGTGCATACCCTTTGACCCAACAGCATTTCTATTGGGCTTATATCCCAAAGAGATCATAAAGGAAGGGAAGGGCTCCACATGTGCAAGAATGTTTGTGGCTGCCCTTTTTGTAGTGGCTAGAAACTGGAAACTGAATAGATGCCCTTCAATTGGAGAATGGCTGAATAAATTATGGTATATGAATATTATGGAATATTATTGTTCTGTAAGAAATGACCAGTAGGACGATTTCAGAGAGCTCTGGAGAGAGTTACATGAAGTGATGCTGAATGAAATGAGCAGAACCAGGAGATAATTATACACGGCAACAACAATACTATATGACGATCAATTCTGATGGACATGGCTCTCTTCAACAATGAAATGTTTTATACCACCTCCAATTGTTCACTGAAGAAAGCCATATACACCCAGGGAGAGGGATGTGAAATGTGGACCACAACATAACATTCTCATACTCTTGATTGATGTTTGCTTACATTGTGTTTCCTTTATCTGATATGTCTTTCATGTATATGCGATTTTTCTTGCACAACAATGATAAGTTTGTTAATATGTATACATATATTCGATTTGTCAAGTATTTTAACATAATTAACATGTAGTGGATATCTTGCCATCTAGGGGAGGGGTGGGGAGTTGTGGGGAAAATATGTAACATGTAAGGATTAATGTTGAAGAATTACTCATACATATGTTTTGTAAATAAAATAAAATTTAAAAAAAATAATAATATTAAAAAAAAAGAAAAAATGAAGGTATGAAAAGTTTAAGAAAAGTATGAGAGGTACCGAGAAAAGAATATCTAATAAATGGAGAATAATGAGAAGATGGAGTTCTTAATCAAGGACTAGACTGTCTACATGAATTTGGGTTTCATCTAGACAGAATAATTTATATGCATAAATTGAAAAGGAAGATAGAATAAGTATGTTAGAGAGCAAGGGATACCTCCCATTAATTGACAGGCTAAATGATACTCTGGAATGTTGCATTGACTTATTTAGGTGATTGTTGTTTCCCTTCATTAGAATGCAAGCTTTTTGAAGGCAAACTTTTTTCTCCCATTTTTTTTCTATGTTGCTAGAATGAGAGGCAGTATAGGAGGGGAGATGTTTGTATATTCAAAGAAGATTGTTACTGTTGATCCTCTGTCACATACTGACTATATGATTTAGAATAGGTGCCGAAAAGTATATTACTGATCTACATTGATAGATTTTCTTCACTAGAAATACTTATAAAGACACAAATATCAACTTTCTCCCTTCAAAACAAAAATAAAAACAACAGCAAAACTCCCAACACTTCTGGCACATAATTTATATTTAATTTTTTAAACAAAATACATGATTTTTTTGACAAAGAAAATGTACAAGAAGGAAATCTCTCATAACGTGCATAACAACTTCTACAATATACTGATATAGAGGGAGCAATCTGGCATGGTAGATAAATATCTGGTTATGAAGTCATTAAGACTTGAGTTCCAATTTTCTCTCTAACAGTGACTACATATGATACTGGGCAAGTCTCTAAAGTTCTGCCAGAAAGTCCTTTAATAGAACTGAAGTTTCAAAGAAAGTGACAGCATTTATTGGTGAAGAGAATTCCTTCTTTGTTTGGTGTAGGAGAAGTTGGAGAGAGAGAGGGAGACAAAGATAAAAGGAATGACAAAAGGAATATGAGAAGAAAGAACAGATACATCTGGTTCACTGAGAGCTCCAGGAAATTGTCAAGAGTTACACAGTGATTCATAAATGAGACATGAATTGTTACCTTTTTGAACTATCCTATTCTGTTCATATTGAATAGGTTAAATTGAATTTCAATAGAACTGGAGAAAATAACCATATTGATTAGATGCATTGATTTACATCACATTATCTTCAAGATTATTCTTTTAAGTTCAACTGAATAATTGCTTGGAATGCAATACATGAGAGTTGATAAGATTAGATATTTCTTATAATCATGGAAATTTATGAAAATATGTAACGTAAAAATGTCTGATGAAATCTCAGAGTTTAGCTGGAGCAAGCCTTAAATAATTGAAATCCTAATCATAACTACCACTTACATTTGGTTTTAAGAATTACAAATTATTTTCACAAGCATTTCATTCTTTGGTAATGTTTGTGAAACTATAATAATTTAATATAAACTATAATAAGAGATATTAGTAACCAAACTAGTGTGAGCACCTCTTTCTTTGGTATTTCAATATTCTCCCCAAGAATATGCTACCTTACAATTGGCATAGTTGGAAGAGAATAGTTCTTTCCTCTTACATTTGGCATTGGTGGATATGTGGCAGGATACTCTGCTCTCCTCACTGCCTACAAATCATATGTCCTTACAACACTACACACAGTGCCAAGATAATGGGGATAAAGACAAAAAATAAATCTCTGCTTGAGAGATAGGAACTATTATCATTACTATTAAATAAGAAAGAAAAATGAAGCAGTGAGGGAATGTTAAATGAACTAAAACAGCTAAGAATAATCTGAAGCAAGATTCAGTTTCAAGTGTTTTCCATAATAAAAGTCACTCTATCCACCATATCACCTAGTTGTTTCTACAGAATATTTTGCCAATGATTACTCAGTCTTCTCTTTAAGATCTCTAATAATAGGAAATTCGTAACATCATCAGTAAATTAATTTCGAGTTTGAAGATTTCTGATTGTCAATAATCAAATCAGCAGCCATTATTAAGTCCCTACTATGTGCTTGAAGGGAGAAAGCCAAAATGGGCACACGACCTATGACACTACAGAAAAATGTAAACTATCTTTTGTAAATGTAAACAGCAAACAAAGCTCCAACTCTCCCCTGGCAAAACTTGCACATGACCTTGGACCATCCTGGCACTGTGCTGTGTATATGTGTGTGTGTGTATGTGTGAGTGTGATTGCTATATAATATCTAATTTTGTCTGATGTTGATTTGGGGATCCATATGCTACTTTGTTCTGTTGCTATTCAGGACAACTAGACTTTGGTGAGTAAACACCCTTAAACAATTGAATCAATGTAATAAACTATAATAAGAGGTATTAATAATCAAATTAGTATTAGCACCTCTTTCTTTAGTATTTCAATATTGTTTTCAAGAATATGCTACCCTACAATTAGCATAGTTGGAAGAGAATAGTTCTTTCCTCTTACATTTGGAACTGGAGGATATTTGGCAGGATATTCTGTTATCCTCACTTCCTACAAATCACATCTTTACAATACTACACACAGTGCCAAGATAATGGGGATACAGACAAAAAAGAATCTCTGTCTTCAAGAAGTTTTCATTCTCTTATGAGAAATATTTTTTACACATTATGAAATAAAATTGATAAAAAAAAAACTATTAGGAAAATTGAGACAATTTCTGTCTCTGTAACTTTCCCTGACTACTTCTGTTTCAATTATCTGGGGATAACATAAGAAGGTAGTATCCTACTTTTATGATGGTTCCAATGAATAAATTCAGAGTTTTTAAAAGATGACCAATATTTTAAAAGATAATTAAGATGTTGGCATTTTCAAATTTTCCATTTTATTTTAGAATTATTAAAATATCACATATTTTAATAAAATTACCTCCTCCAAAAAAGTCACAACATGATTCATGTCTTTATAATAGTTTGTGTACTAAAGAAAAAGGAAGTACTTCAAGTGGAAATCCTGAATCAATAAGCATAACTACCAGATTACATAAAATAGAAAATTGATTATTTAAGTAGGTATTTTTAAAGCAAACAATAACAATATAGTCAAAACTATTTGCATTTATTTACTAATGTGTTTAATGTTAAAAAATCTAGGGTATATTTGTATTTGGATGTATCCCTACAATTGTATATGGTTGCTGCAGTGACTGTTATTAGAACATTTCTTTCTTGACTTTGATACTAGTATAATCTAGATTGTTTTATGAAATAAAGAGGAGATAATTGACACAATATACAAAGCATTCTGTTCCAAACTATTCAGAAAACATCCCCACCCTGGGGCAGCTAGGTGGTGCAGTGGATAGAGCACCAGCCCTGAAGTCAGGAAGACCTGAGTTCAAATCTGTTCTCAGACACTTAATATTCCCTAGCTGTGTGACCCTGGGCAAGTCACTTAACCTCAATTGCCTCAGCAAAAAGAAAAAAAAAAAAAAAAAAGAAAACATCCCCACCCCCACCTCAATCCCCATGTTATTCTTTTATATTCTGTCAGTCAACATGACCAATTCTGAGATTTAACCTCAGCATTTGTATTTCTTTTTTATGGTAAAGTAAAGCAGCAGGATTGCAGAAATTATCTGACCCTTGATTCAACTAAGCATATATCAGATTTTTTTGATTGTTTGTTTGAAGATAAGTTTGGCTAAATTACTTGCCCAGGATCACACAGCTAGTAGGTATTAAGTGTTTGAAGCCAAATTTAAATTCAGGTCTTCCTGACTTATGGATGAGTGTTTTATCTACTATGCCATGTAGCTGACCCCTAAATATATATCAGGTAATGGCTACTCTCTAGACTAAAAAGTGATGTGTGAAAGAGTTTTTGATAAAATACTACTTTGGTGGAGAAAGTATTCTCCCTCAGTTCAGGAACAGCTGGAGAATAAAAAGAAATCAGAGAGATTGAAGTCTACCCTATGGGTTTAAAGGAATAGCAAGCTATAATTACTGTTAAAATTTCAAAGAAATATTGTGTTCCTGGCATAATGCTTTATTACTATACTTTTCTGTTTTATAATCCTTTGATACCAAGAGGATATTTTTCAATGAATTGGAATAAAATTATAAACGACAAGAAACTAGCCCTAAAACTCGGGATTAACAAGAAAAAGGTATAGCTGGTGAGCCTGCAACATGCCATAACCATTCACAAATTTGTCATGTATATTTGTCATAAAGTATCACATTGTATAGGAAAAACTGTTAAATTTGCATTCCCATGATTAACCTACATTTTGCAGGACAAGTCCCTTAAATGACAGCTACCTGAAGTATAAGACATTCTGTGAATCAGCACAAGTAGCCTTCTCATCTAACATGTCACAGAGAAATCCTGAGCCAAGGTAAAATCATATTTTAAAAAATGGACACTATGGAAATGTGTTGTAATAATTTCAACATATTCTGAAAAGGAGGGGAAGTATATTTCAACATGCCATTTTCTATCCCTTCTATATTAAGTGGTGTTTTATATTAAATTCCAGAATACAAACTAACACCATTACTATTAGACTACTATAGTTCTCCTGCAGTATGAATTAAAGAGGTCTTTGTGCATTAGCTTGGAACTCTAACTATTATTTATAAAACCCTTTCTATGGGAAAATGTATTTAAAGGTTGCATACCCATGATTTACACTTTGACTTTGGGAATACAACCACTTTGCAAAAAGGAAAGCTGTGGTAGCCATAGTCACACAGAAATAATTTAACTGTCAGACCTTATTGAGGCCATAGCTATAGATAAATGAAAATATAATTTATGTCAATTAATTATATCTTACTTAATTCCCTTGTTAAATTAAATATTTGAATAATTTGGCATCTTCACTTAGAATATTCATTCTAAATTTAATGCTCTAACCAAAAGCAGCATTCCAGTATTTTTGTATGATTTTAAGTTAATTTACTTGTCAATTAGATTTACCAATGATGTAAACATTAAATATAATGAATGTTATTTCAATATCCAGATAGAATTTAAGACATAGCCAATATGAAATATAAAACTACTTACCTATTTATTCTTTTCTCAAATTAACAGGTAAAAATAATTAGCTAGAGTCAGAATGACTCTTAATTGCTATCATCTGTCAATATAAAATTCACCCAAATATTTCACGACTATGGTCAAGTATATAAATTAAAAGGCAGAACATAAATGGATCTTCAATTATTTTATAAACAATGTTCATCACTTCTATCATTGGAATCCAAAGAATAAGGAAATAAAATTTGTGAGAGAGAAAAGAGAAAATTAAATGAATATCTTGTTATAGATTATGTGGGGATATTTATAGATAAAAAAATTAAGTCTTGTACAACAATTAATGTCACAGTCAAAATATATAATCTTGCTCATGAAGATACTAACCAAATTAAGGGACGTGGGTGTGTCATATTTAATATAATATTCATATATGTATATCTGGCAAAGGTCTAAGTAATCATTTAATCTGATCTCCCATAAATTAAGGATTAGAATAATTAAGTTATTTGCTTAAGATCAGGTACAATGTGACAGGAAAAACATAGATCTTAGGTCAATCCCTCTGGCTTCAAATTCGTTGCTCCTTCCAATGTACTCAAATATACCTTCTACTACTTTCATGATCTTGGGCAAATTGCTTAATCTCATTTAGCTGCTCAAGCTCTCCCAGTTTCCCTTGAACACCACATGAAACCAAGTCTCTGAACAGAGCCTGATAGAATGCAATCCCTCTCCAGCTTGATAGATTGGGAAAACTTCAAAAAAGGTTAGTGTTACTGGGGTGAAAGGGCGTTCAGAATACCCAGACAGATTTTAGGAAAACCAGTGAGAGGGTCTTAAAAATAGCAGATCAGCAACTGAGACAGTGAACCTGGCACAGTAGCAGGGCATATCAGTGAGGCAACCTCCAGTTCCATTTGAGAAGGCAAATTCTGGGAAAATATTCTATTTCCTAGAAAGAGTAGGTAAAGTTGTCTCCTGCTGTGAGTGAAAAACAAACATAGAGTCCTCTGTGCTAAAAGTCAAGGCTCAGAGATGCACAGGTAGCTTGAATAGCAACCCCTTCACCCCAAGAGGAAAGCTTGACCACAAAAAAAGAGGAAATACAAAAAGAAAAGGAAAGAACATGAGAAAGAAACAGAAAGGGACCTTAACCATAGAAATCTACGATGGTAACAGGGAAGATCAAAATATCAACTCAAATGAGGACAAAATATCCACAAAGGGAATCTCAAAAGGTGAGATGAGTTGAAATAAAATGAAACCCAAAGAGGCTTCTTATAAGTGTTCAAAAAGATTTTAAATGACGAATGAGGAATGAAGAAGAAAACATTAAGAAAAGAAATGAGAGATGTGAAAGAGAAAGTCAACAGCTTGAAAAAGGAAAGCAATTTTTTAAAAAAATACAATTAACCAAATGCAAAAAAGAAATCCACTGAAGAAAACACCTTAAAAATAGAATTAATCAAATAGGAAAAAAGATACAAAAGCTAACTGAAGAAAATCATACAGTAAAAAGTACAATGGGCAAATGGAAGCTAATGTCTTTATGAGACATTAAGAATCAGTTAAACAAACTAAAAAGAATGAAAAAACCTAGGAGAAAATGTAATATACTTCATTGAAAAAAAAAAAAAAAACAGCCAATTTGGAAAATAGATTCAAGAGAGACAATTGAAAGTTACTGGTCTATCTCAATGACATGTTCCAAAATAAAAAGAGCCTGCTTAGTATCTTCAAGAGATTATCAAGGAAAACCACCGTGATATACTAGAACCAGAAGGGGAAATAGTCATTGAAAGAATTACATTTGAAACAGAGAGTTACATATGGAGTAAAATTAATAGGCTGGAGCAGAATTTATTATGCTTCAGCTGAAGCAAAAAAAATAAAAGCAGGGATACCAAATTTAATCTCAGATAAAGTAAAAGTTAATTAAAATATATAAGGAAGGAAATTACACCTTGTTAAAGAGTACCATAGAAAATGAAGTGGTAACATAATGCATTGTTAGTGTAGTTGTGAAATGATCCAACCATTCTGGAGAGCCATTTGGAACTCTACCCAAAGGAATATCAAATTATGCATACTCTTTGATACATCAGTGCCTTTACAAGGGTCTGTATTCTAAAGAAATCACAAAGGAGGGAAAAGGATCCACAGGTGCAAAAATGTTTGTACTAGTTTTTTTTTTTTTTGTTTTTGTTTTTGTTTTTTTTTAATGGTAGTAAAGAATTGGAAAATGAGTAGATGTCCATCAACTGGTGAATGGCTGACAAACTTGTGGTATATGAAGGTAATGGAATATTATTGCTCTATAAAAATGATGAATAAACTGCTTTTAGAAATTCTTGGAAAGATTTACACAAACATGCTGAGTTAAACAAGCAGATTCATGAATACATTGTGAACAATAATATCAAGAACATATGAGGTTCAACTGTGAAAGACTTGGTTATACTCAGTTGTTCAATGATCAAAAGCAACCCCAATAGATTTTGGACAGAAAATGCCATCTGCATCCAGAAAAAGAACTAAGGAGACTGAATGTAAATCAACAAATGCTATGTTCAATTTTTTTCTGTTTTTTTTTTAATCTTCTCCATGGTTTTATTCCTTTTCCTCTGATTTTTCTCTCCCAACATGATTTATAAAACAATGTGTGTCAAAATAAACAAATAGAAAAGATGAAAAAAATAGTTATATCAGTATTATGCATATACACCAAGTGGTAGAGCATCCAAATTCTTAGAGAAAAGATTAAGATACTTACAGAAAGAAAGAGCAAAAGTATATTATTGGGTTTCCTCAACCTTCTCCTCTCAGAATTAGACATATGTAACCACAAAATAAACAAGAAAGAAATTAGGGAGTTGAAAAAAATTCTTAAATAATCTAGATATAATAGATCCCTTGGAGAAAATTGAATCGGGACAGAAAGGAATATTCCATTTTCTCAGTTGTACATGACACTTACACAAAAACTGACCATATATTAGGGCATAAAAATCTCACAACCAAATGCAGAGAGTCAGAAATGGTAAATGCTTCCTTTTCACAGCATGAAGCAACAAAAAATTATATTCATTAAAGGGCCAAGGAAAGATAGACAAAAAACCAATAAGAAATTATATAATATCATTATAAAGAATGAGTAGGTCAAATAATTTTTAATTTCACCCAAAAACATGATAATGGGACAACATACCAAAATTTATGGGATGCTGCCAAAGAAGTTCATAGTGGGAAATTATATATCTTCAGTTACATGAATAAAATAGAGAAAGAGGAGATCAATGAATTGGTGATGCAACTAAAAAAAGCTAAAAAAAATAACAAATAAAAAGCTTTAATTAAATAATAAAAGTATTTAATATTTGATTTCTCCAAGTTACATTTAAAATACATTTTAAAATTTGATTTTAAAACTTAGAGTTCCAATGTTTCTCCCCTGTTCCCTCCATACTCTACCAGAAGGCTAGTAATATGATATAGTTTAGAATAGTCTAGCTATGTAATACATTTCTACTTTAATCATGTTTTAAAAGAAAATACAGGAACAAAAAAAATTGTTCAAAATACAGAGTTGAAATAAGTACTTCATTATATATTTAGACACCATTAGTCCTTTCTCTGGGAATGGATAGTGATTTTCAACCTACATTCTTCAGAGTTTTCTTGGAACATTGTATTATGAAGAATAGTTAAGATGTTCAAAGGTTATCCTCTTATAATATTGCTGTTAAACTGTAAATGATATGTTTCAAATTGAATCAGTTCCTGGAAGTTTCTCCAGATTTAGTCTGAGAGCATCTTGCTTAATATTTCTTATAACACAGTAAAATTCCACAATAAGTACATACCACAATTTTTCTAGTCATTTCCAAATTGATGAATGTCCCCTCAATTTCCAATTCTTTTCTACCAGAAAAGAGCTGTTATAAATATTTGTATACATTTAGGCCCTTTTTCTTTTCTTTCTTTCTTTTTTTAAATTCTCTTTTGGGATGCAGACACAGGAGTGGTATTGGTAGTTCAAGGGATATGCATAGTTTTAGAGTCCTTTGGGAATATAGCTCAAGGACACTTTTGAATCGTTATATCAGTTCACAACTTCACCAACTGTGTATTAATGTCTCATGTTCTGGGGACAGAGCCAAGATGGCAGAGAGTAGACAGGTCTTTGACTGAGCTCTTCCTGGCTTCACTTAAATCTCACTAGATCAAGCCTCTAAACTAGGTTTGGACAGACAGAACTCACAATATTTGTAGTATAACATATTTCTAGAAAAAAGATATTTTGGAGAAAAGCTTCAGGAAAGATGGCTCATTTAGGGATAGGGAAAGTGGCCAAGTCAAGACACAGTGCAGGGACACAGCATAGAGAAACCTCCATACTCCAAGGTAATGTAATGTGAGACTATTAGCCAAAATACATTTGCATAGGCTACTCTGTCCTTGTTCAGAAGCTATGCATCAGCAGACTAGCTTTGAGACTTCCAATGCCTTGTGTTCAGCACAGTGTGAAACCATTATTGCCTGTAGAGGAAACTTGGGACAATCTTTCCTTTGTTCTAACAGCAGACCTCAACCTTTAACAAAGAAAAAAAAAGTAAAAAGAGCTTTGACAATACATAGCTTGTAGGGAGTCAGGTAAGAACCGAACTCAAAGCCCAAGGACACTAAAGGTAAATCATATACAGATGAAGCCTAAAATGGTGATATGAGTTGGTCTTCATCTCACAAAGTTCTCTTGGAAAAATTCAAAAAGGATTTTAAAAGAAAATTAAAACAGTGAGGAAAGAAAATGAGAGCTTTTCAGAAGAGTTTGGAAAAGGAAACACAGGAATTATCTGAAGACAACTCCTTAAAAATAGATTTGGTGAAATGGAAAAAGGAAAATAACTCCTTGAAAAACAGGATTTGTGGGGGCGGAGCCAAGATGGCAGAGTGAAAAGGTGACTTTCTGCCTCTCCTCCGAATCTTCTCTCAAATCAACAATAAAATAAGCCTCCGAACTGATCTTCATGTCAACGAACTCAGAAATATTTGGGCACTGCTCTCTGGAGAACTTCATATCAAGTTAGTCGGACTCGGACAGAGAGATAAATAGACCACAACTCCTCAGGCCGGAAGTGAGGGTGGGACTCAGCTCCACTCATTGTGGAAGAAATTCCAAACTCCAAACTCCAAATTCCAAACACCTGGAGTTTATCTGAGGCACTCGGGATACTCTGCCCTGATTGGGGGCAGGTGTTCTGGCAGACTTGCCTTGTTTAAGGAGTAATTTGGACTTAGTCCTAGCCCCCACCGGCCCAGCACCTTAACTCAACTCGCCGAAGTGCCCCAGGGCAAA
>JAJPUD010025733.1:0-12095 GCA_023553655.1 Myrmecobius fasciatus
CATGTAGTGGACTTCCTGCCATCTAGGGGAGGGGAGGGGACTGGGGGTAAAATTTGTATTGGAAAGCTTTGTAAAGATCAAGGTTGGGGAACTACCCATACATATGTTATACAAATAAAAAGCTTTAAAAAAAGTAGAACTTCACAAAATTATAGGCTCTAAAACCTGGATTCTAGTTTCTTTTCTTCTACTAATAATGATTCACATACTTTTACAATTTTCAAAGGGCTTTTACAGATCTTATCACATTTGATCCTAAAACAATCTTGTAAGGTAGGTGAGCAGGTACCATTTTTAGTGTTTTCCCCACTTTATATCTGAAGAAATTATGGTTCAGAGAGATTCATTAAATTTCATCAACATCACACAGCTAGTAAGTGGCAGTGGAGACTCCTAATCTACTTCATTAACTAGTTTAAGATTGCTGAGGTTAATTTTATTTACTAGTTCCTAGCTTCCTCACCTTTAAAATTATGGAGCTTGTAGTAGATGACATATACATTTCCTTCCAGCTCTAATATTCTTTGATCCTAATATCCCAAAAGAAAGTTCAAGAGATCCTATTGTCCAGCTTTTTGCCTTGAAGGCATAATTTTGTCATTTGAAAACAGATGATCATCTGCATAATAAGCAAGGGTAGTCTACAACTTCAATTTCCCATAAATTCTATATTTTAATGATCTAGTTGTTCTTGATGTTAGACAATTATTTTTCATCATAGAATAATAAACTCACTTACTTGATGGATAAAAAAAGATGCATCACAGAACCCATTTTTGAGAGGAGGCTGTGGATGTTGGTTTCCATGGTTTCCTTCCAGACAGTTTAAGCCCCACCACTGAAGAGCTTTCCTGGTCCTTCAAACTACTAATATTCCCCCTCAGATGAATACACACACACACATACACACACACAATGTTCATATATTTAATTTATATATGTAAAATATATGCATATATGCCTTCCTCCATTAGAATATGAATCCCTTGAAGGCAGGAACTATTTTTTACTTTCTTTATATTCCTAGTGCTAGTTCAGCTTATTAACTGCTTGATTACCTGAGTATCAAGGAATAGAAAAACTGAGGATCAGTGAACAAGTTTTTGATCACATGAATTTCAAAACAATAAGCAGAAATTGAAAATTAGCAGCTCAAAATTGATTGATTTAGCTACCTCTAAAATACAGAAGTGTTTCATGTATGAGTATTACTCTAGTAACATGAAGTTGTTCCTAAATCTATACTTTAAATAAATCTATATTTTATAACTGTTACTGCTATTATTACAAGGATACCACCAGAGGGTGTTGTGAAAAATAAGCCAAACTGCCCATTTCACTTAGACAGAATCTTCAGAACAAAAGATTGTCAAATACCTAGGAGACCTGAAACTTGCATTAGCCTCATAGGATCCTGACATATTTAGAGGAGTGTCAAATTTCTAGGTGGAACTGAGGGTAGGGACAGGAGGACTCCTATTTAAAAACTAGCTTTTCTTCCCGTCTTTTGTATGTGTTTCATTAAAAAGACTTTACCAAGGTCATTACTTTAAAAACTGTATAATCAGATTGGTTAAAAAAAGAAAAGGATGAAAAGGGTGCTTTAATATCAAAGAACCTACCATATGCAACCCAGATGGCAACTTCCATTCAGTCCCTGCTATAATCTACTGAATATAGAGGAAGGCAGGAGGCCAAAAGTTCAGTTCCCTCTGATACCCAATCCGGATCTGAGCAAGTCATTTTAGTTAAAAAATGGGTGTGGTCATTCAAATTGTGCTAATGAATGCAGGAACCACAGAGTGCTTAAGTGATTTTCCCCAAATACCCCATAAATTGGTATTGGTGAGGATTCTGCCAAAATCAGTTTAACCTTTCTGGCAGGCACCCTTAATTTTACCTTATCCTGGCTCCACATCTCTCTCTAAAATAAGGTCACATTTTGTCATCTATTTATATTTCTGTTGCTTTAGAATTGTAACAAAATCTATTGAGTGTCTTGAAAAGGAAATTTAATTTCCTTGCTATCAAAGTTCCTTTAAAACAAATGGCTTATGAGGGAATTGTGACTGGCTTATGTTCAATTGCCATTGGTGTAAAGAGGAAGACCTGAATTCAAATAAGAGTTAGACATGTATTAATTGTGCAACCCTGCATAAATCACTTAACTGCACTATTCTTTAATTATCTCACATGTAAAATGAAGGAGTTTGACTCTATGGCCTCTAAGGAAACTTCTAGTTCTAAATGTATAATTCTATGGTCTCCTCATCCTTGTTATTTTCTTTCAAATAAGCCAACCCATCTTGATCCTCTTCCACTGAAGTCAACTTCAATTATTGGTATGATTATCACTTACTTTACATAATGATACTATATTATATACCAGCATTAATTATAATTTATACTTTAACATATATTCCAAAGTAAATTCCATGAATTTCATAACTGGGAAAACAATTACTTTCTTTTTTTTTTTTTTTTGCTGAGGCAATCGGGGTTAAGTGAAAAACAATTACTTTCTATAGCATAAACATGATCTGCAGGAAAATTTATATACACACACATCTATATGTATGTATGTATATATATATATATTATATCAATATGTACACACATATATATATGTGTGTGTTATTCATAGCAATTAAAATGATGAAAAGGAAAAATAAAAATACAAAGCTGAAAAGTAGACTTTGAAACATCCAATCAGAATGATAGAAACAAGTTTGAGAAATCTTTTGTCTTTCCAAGGCAAGACCTTATAGAATCTTATCCAAGTCTTATCAAACCAGATGACTATTACTCACTTCTTGTGATTGCGAAACCTGGAAGTTCCATGATCAACAAATGTCTGGCCATTTCAGTAAGAAAGATCAAGATAAACTAATCAAGCATTTATCCCACTTGTCAAATGTGCCACCCAATACCAGAGGGTGAATTGGGGTATCAACATAGTCCTTTTTATCTTTCCTTAGACTTTTTGAGAGCTAGCTGTCACCCTTCCCATGTCTCTGTCTCCTTTATGGGTAGTGTCCCAGAGTCTTAAATTGGTCTCAGCTTTGACAAGTAGATTATCTAATCAGATCAATATTTTGAAAACCCCATTTTATTAGAATCCTCCCCTTAATTTCAATTTCTGTTTATGTCCCTTAAAATTTGTCCATAGGCATAATATGTGTGTGTACAAATACATACATATATGTACACATACATGTAGCTATGTTTATACAGTTATACACTATATATTCTTCAAACATTGTTATAAATTAATAAGAAAAATAATGCTGATACCCTCCTCCTTATCTTCAGAAAGTTTTTCCTAGTTTCCGTGATCCTCCTTAGGCTAGGCAACCCTTCCAATAGCAAAGAGATAAAAAGATGGAAGCTTAGTCCCACCTAAATGCTCCCAGAAGGAAGTGATAAATGACTTTGTCCTGGACTTTTAAATCTCTATAGTAAATCATTTTCTAACCTCTTGCTATATTTCAGGATCTTTAAGTTCTTCTGTTAGTCTTTCCTGGGATGGAAAAGATTCTATAGATTGCATATGCTACCAGTCTCTCCTTGAGAAGGCTATGTTCAGAGCTTTCCAGGAGCTCATTTAATTTGTATTTTTGTTCCTTTCCCATTAGGTAAATATTCTCATTCTGCCCAGAGAGCCAGAGAAGAACACCTATTAGTATGGTATCATAAGTTATCTCCTTATTCATATTCAGCTTAGGCTTTCCTTTAAATACCCTATCCCAGGATTTTCTGTCATCACCCAGACATGTACATTTTTACAACATAAAGCTCCCAGAATTGTATATACAAGATATGTTATGGGGGCAGCTAGGTGGCGCAGTCGATAGAGCACCAGCCCTGAAGTCAGGAGGACCTGAGTTCAAATGTGATCTCAGACACTTAACATTCCCTAGCTGTGTGACCCTGGGCAAGTCACTTAACCCCAATTGCCTCAGCAAAAAGCAAAAAAAAAAAAAAAGATATGTTATGGAATCATGGATGGTATTGCCAGAAGGAAGCTAGGAAGCATTCATAAGATTACAAGGTGTTAGGCCCCAAACTGAAAACTGAAGATGTTATGGGTACATGCAATATTTGGTTTTCACTGCTATTCACCAAAAGCAAGAGATTATGAAGAGAAAAGACAGACTTGGGGAACAAATGGTTAAAAAAAAAGGAATCTAAGAAAAGTATTTGCATTTTTGGATGACAACTTAAAAATATGGAAGTGGCATATCATTTAAGTTTCTTGAATTCAGAAATTATTTACATCTTTATATCTCTACTTCCTAGCTCAATGCCTAGAGTATAGTAGCTGCTTAATAAATGTTATTGAGTCTTATTAAGTTCTGGCTAAGAATGAAGTGCATCTAATAAAGATTGGTAAAAATACAATTATTTAAAGTGTTCTAAATTTAATCAAAAAGACTTTAAACAGAAAAGAAAGTGGGGTGGAAAAATCAGGGAATATCTGGAGCCAGCTCTACCAAATCATGAGAGCAGATTGTTAAATGATTTCATTTTTGAGATCATTGAGGTTAAATGCCTTGGCCAGGATCACAGAGCCTGAGCTCTATGCACTATGCTCCATAGCTAAACCTCTTAAATTGTTTTCAATGTAAAAGGTTACACCTC
The DNA here is from genome assembly GCA_023553655.1 of Myrmecobius fasciatus. NCBI lineage: Eukaryota > Metazoa > Chordata > Mammalia > Dasyuromorphia > Myrmecobiidae > Myrmecobius > Myrmecobius fasciatus. Next base: position 4,642 of record JAJPUD010025733.1, read on the forward strand.
AGAATTCAGCAAAAACTACAAGTTTGACTTGATTTGTTATTTTTGATGATTTCTAGATTTAAGAAAGTGAAAGAGAAAATGTTAATAATATAGATTAATCTTTAAAGGTCACCATATATATATTTTTCCTCTGAAGCCAGTTATTAAACATTTGCCAGCAGACCACTGCATCACTGAGATTATATAGAAAGAAGAATAGTAGTAAAAACACTTCAAAGTTAACAAAAAGGTGAAATCCAAGAAAGGAGCCATTAATGGGGCCTGTGAACTCAGATATCTACATAACTGGACTTTATAGTGCTTTAAGTTTTGGAGAAAACTTTCTTAAGTCTCATAAAAATCAAGGTATTATTATTCTGTATTATATCTAAGTAAACTGAGGCCAAAAGTTTAAATAATATTCATGTTAGTGGCAGAATATCAGAGGTAGAATTTGAACTCAGTGCTCTTTCTGTTATACTATACCATATCTGAGTATCCTTAAGACTTGGTAGGATGGATTCATGACTATAATGTAGTGCTAGAAGTGAATTTCTTATTTCAAGAAATAGGAAATGTGTATGTGTGTATACCTGTGTGTGCACAGGGGGAGGGGAATTAATGGGTGGAATAATACTGGATATTAGTAAGACATATTCATGAGAGGGAAGCCAGGCTCCAGGGGAAAAACCCACAGTGGGGACATGGTGGAGTAAAAATCAGGGAAAGCATAAAAATAAATAATATTGTCATCAGAATAGACTACACATCACTTCAACAAAAAGAGGAAATAGATAATGAGAAACTCAGGACATAGGTCATAAGACTGCCATGGAGGCATGATATAGTATTGATACTAGGCTTCAATTATTCAGATATATATTGGAACTTACTCTACCAAAATCAAAGCAAATAACCATTTCTGGATTTGACTTAATGATCATTTCATTAATGATTCATTAATGATCATTGAAAAGCTGAGAGAACTAATGAGGAAAAATTCCATTCTGGATTCAATTCAAGGAATTCAATAACAAGGAATTAATAGCTGCTAAGTTGGAATCAATGCATGTTAGAATGTGATAAAGGAGAGGAAAATTTGATGTAGCAGATTTCAAAAGTTTCAGAGAAAATATTCTTAGGATACCAGGGACTAAAGAAAAACCAAAAAGGAAGGACTCAATAATAAAATTCTAAAGACAAGAGGAGAATCTGATGAGTGTATACAAGAATAATTATTAAAGAGATTAATATGGAGACAGGGAATTCCCCAATCAATTTTTAAATACATGCAGAAGGCAGGGGAAAAAGGGCAGATACTTTAATATGGATTTACAAGTATGACATAGTTCTATAAGTGTCAGGAATGCCAAAATCTAAAATGAGCAGAGGATACTGAGTATAACTAAATAAAAATGAAGAGAAGGAAGGAAGAAGGAAGAAAGGAAGGAAAGAAGGAAGGAAAGGAAGAAAGGAAGGAAAGAATGTCAGTTATGTTAGAATCCAATTATAGTGATCCCACTATCTTTGATGAAAGAGAGCTGTAATAAAAGTTTGCAAATGTTCTGAATCTTTCACCTTTTTTTCCCTTCTAGTTTCATCCTTAAATGATACTGGTATAAGTTTGGTTAGTTCCATCTTTTGTCTTTCTTTAATGTTCATCAGCTTTTTCCTATACATTTTTTCTGTTTTATGTGCTGTTCATAAGTTTTCATCATCCTTCAATGTAAATTTTAAAAAAGAAATTTATGTTATAAATCAGGGTTGCCCTTACCTCCATATTTCTGTTTGCTTCTTTTGCTAAGGTAGAATTTAAATTCATTTGGTATCATCATTATAGCAATTGATTTACAGAAGTTAAGTTTCTATAAGAAATTTTTATAGTGTTGATGTCCTTTCTTCCATTCAGTCTTCATTTAATTTGGGGTAGTTTTAACTTTCCACCATTGCTTTTTTAATTTCTTTCTTCTAATTCATATTAATTTTCATCCTTGTTGTGAAGAACAGGCTAGTCAGTTAATTAGAAAAAGATAGCTGATTTAGGAATTACTCCTAAATGTGTATTGAAGCATTTCTTATTTGTAAAATATAATAAATACCATTATTATAATATTTGTTGTTTGGCATATCTCCATCTTATGGTGCTATTCTAGAAGAAAATATCCATGGTATCTAAGAATAAAGCAGAAGTGCAGTTTATAATTCCTTCTTTTATTAATCCTAAAAGAATTTCTAGACTATTTCCCCCCATAATTACCTTCATACTGTTCAGTTTTAGAGAGAAGTCATCAAGTATCAAAATATCTGTTGATTTAATTTAGAGAGATGGCAAATTTTTCAAGGAATTTTTCTACTTCTTTAATTTATACAAAAAAGTATGGGCATATAAATTATAGTTTATATTATTTATATTTATATTTCCAGTGATCCCTTAGCAAATATTTGCCATGAGTACTTCAATTCAAGATGATTAGATATTACTTGAAATTATATTTCTTGATCCTATTAGATACACATTTACCAACTCCATTATCTCCTTTATTAACTTCTCCAAGAAAAAGTCTGAGTCATCCTTTCATTTAGCAGCTATGTTCTTTTATCCTAGCTTTATCTATAGGGACATTATTAAGACATATATGATTCCATTCCTTCAGCAGAATGTTCACTTGTTGGTCACTGGACTAGGATCTCAGATTTAGAATACCAATAACTAATATTTTAAATTTTTTTTACATTTATTTATTTATTTAACCCTTTTATATTTACATTCATTTTTTTTTACTTATTTCCATATGAATCAGATTGGGGGAAAAAAGTCAGAAAAAAGGGGAAGCTAGGTGGTGCAGTGGATAGAGCACCAGCCCTGAAGTCAGGAGGACCTGAGTTCAAATCTGGTCTCAGACATTTAACACTTCCTAGCTGTGTGATCCTGGGCAAGTCACTTAACCTCAACTGCCTCAGAAAAAAAAAAAAAGTCAGAAAAAAAAATGTGAAAATAGTATCCACCGATCCATACATTCAGTCTCCATAGTTCTGTCTCTGGATACAGGTGGCATTTTCCATCCAAAATTTATTACAACTACTTTTGATTACTGACTATCATAGTTGATCATCACAATCTCAACAACTAAATTATCATTTTTATTGTTATTCAGTTGTTCAATCGTGTCCAATTCTTTGTGTTTTTATGGACCCATAGCACACCAAGTCCTTCTATCTTCCACTATCTCTTGAAGAATGTCCAGGTTAATGTTCATTGTTTCCAAGACATTATCGATTTGTCTCACTTTCAGCCATCCCCTTTTCTTTTTGCTTTCAATCCTTCCCAACATCAGAATCTTTTTCAATGAGTCTTCTAATTACTTGACTAAAGCATTTATACTTCATCTTCAGTATTTGGCTTTCCAGTGACTAGTCTGAATTAATTTAAGTATTGATTGATTTGATTTCCTTGGTGTCCAAGGAACTCTCAAAAGTTTTCTGCAGCATCATGATTCAAAAGGATAAATTCTGCAGCACTCAGCTTTTCTTATACTCCAACTCTCTAACTCATAGCCATGCATTGGAAAAACCATAGCTTTGATTATATAGACTCTTGGCCACAAGAGAATTTCTATACTTTTTTAGTATACTATCCAGATTTTCCATGGCATTCTTTCCAAGGAGCAAGTGTCTTTTAATTTCATGGCTGCATAGATGATCTAAAAATTTGAGATTCTTAATACTTTCTGCCAGCTTTTCCCCATCATTTTTTCATTGTCACCATAGAAACAAAAAGATGCTACATAAGAATGGAGTGCATTTTGTTTGTCTTTGTTTTATGCATTGACAAAGCCAATAAATTAATCACTAAGTAGACAGCCTACTGGCAAGGAATCCATCTATAACTTGGACAGATTGGAAGAGAGGCATAGTCTGTCATTAGAGCTCTACCCTAATTTCTAGCAGATTACAACATGATAGAGTTTGTGCTCCACTGATAGAGCAAAGGAATATATTTTTAAAATATAATTCTTTTAAAATGGTTTTATTTTTATATACCTTTCAAGAATCCAAAACCAATCTATGCTTAAATAAGCATCAGAACAAAACAGTGAAGAAATTTAGATTAGTAATTAAAAAAATAAAACATATGGAGTGAGCATCTTCTGCAGACAAATATTTTAAAAGGAAGAATGAAAGTTTTCTCTACAAATAGGCATATCAAAATGCACAATAATATAATATTCATTGGGCATTGAAAACATGTATTTTTGTGATCTTGCTAAGAAAAAAAAAACAAAGCACGACATACAGTAGCACAAGAATATTTCTTGTTTCTGCACAAGCTAACCTTGACTGGTATGATGATAAAAATAATTCGACAGAAGCAGCAGCAGTCATGCTAGGTTTTCAGTCTACTTCTGAAATTTGCTGTAATACAAAACATAGTAAATCTTAGCATAAATGACAACAAGCCACTAGATTCAGAATAACCCATATATACAGGGGGGAAATTGCTTAAAGATATCTAGGGATAAAGTTAAAGGTCAAACCATAATGCAGCTTGGATTTTTATTAGGGGGAAAAAACATTCTTTTTATACTTTCCTTTAGGGACTAAATCTGATATTAAAGAAATGGGGAAATCAGTGACATTTCTGACTGAAATAGATTTTAAATTTCTTTAAGCTCAGATCTGCAATTTCATTTGCATAGGGAATTCCCTGGGAGGAGACCCCATCCACCAGTGCAGTTTGACACCTGCTTTGCAATTTATAGCGTTACCAAGAAGCTTGGATTACTGCAGGTGCTTATAAATAAGGAGTTCTAACTCCTTACTCTTGACCCTCAAAAATGTCTTAAGTGATTTGAAGGTAGAACTTAGATCATATGAATCCAAGGACTGTTGAAATAAGGTTAGATTTTTTTTTTTTTGGAGAGCTACATTTAGGAGATAAAATGCTAACTGATTTATTATCATATTATTTAATTACAAAAAAGAAACTGGGAGGGGATCAGAAGATTGGACAAAGAGAAAATGATAAATGTTCCTTTAAAAAATAATAGGCTATGAGTTAGAGATAGTAGGGAAGGAAAATATGACTTCTCAAGAGCTCCAGATAACCAAATTGTTGGGAGTAAACATTCAGGGTTTATAAAAAACAAACCAGATCCTCAGACCTCAATGGCTGCTTTTGGCTTGAGGTACAAGATTCAGCAGATGTTATTTTGGAATTTTAGTAATAGACCTGATATCATCTTCTGAGGATTTTACCAACAAAAATTATACTGTTTAAATCAGAACAATTGGACAGAAATGAAAATTGGCTGGCAGACAAAGGAAAAATGGTGATGCATTAAAGAAAAATGTTGAATTGAGATCTGCACGTCCCCACAGACATTAAGCTCAAGGGAATAAATGATGTGGTAGAACCAGCACCACTTAGAATGACTACTAAATCAGAAGGCATGGGTCACATGTGAGGATAATAAGTCACTTGGCAAATAAAACAAAGTATAAATATAGATGGGAGAAAATATACCTTGTTTGTAAGTAGACTCATTTATTAATCAGAAAAAATAAAATTTTATCAATAATAACAATAACAACAGTGACTTTAAAATTTGTAAAGCTTTCTTCATATTTCATTAAGAGACAGCTACTAGGCAATATATGAAACTCCTTAACATGAGAATTGAGTAAAGTCTTCACAATCTGCCCCAAATCTTCATTTTCAAACTTGTTTCTTATTACTCTCTATTCAAATACTCTATCATCTAATCAAATTCAAGCACTTAGTATTCCTTAATCCAAATTTAGCCTCTTATACCTGAATGTATTAGCATATATCTTCCTGAATGCCTGAAGTGGATTTGTTCTAATCTCTTCCTCTTAAAATCCTTCTGTTGTCTAAGATGGTTAAGATCTTCAAGATGTAATTCAGATGTCTTCTGCCTTTCTTTACCCCTGTCTTGCCAAGATGTAATTATGATCTTTCAAATTAATCTGTTTGAGCTCTTCGGTTAATACAATCATATCCTAACTTTCATTTGCTATATATCTTATTTCTTCACTAAAACTACAATGTAAATTCCTTGATGCTAGAGAATGTCATATAAAAAAAAAACACTTTGCATCTATAATATATAGCACAGTGCCTTACACATATTAGGCATTCATAAAAATGTGTTGAATTTTGAAATAAATTTTAAATGTGAAATTTCAAAGAAATAAGTTTTAAGGGTTAAGTCATTTAGTCTGAGCCAAATGGGGGAGGAAAGACAGGATGAAAATAAAGAAGAAAAAAAAATTAAAGTGAAATGCCAATGAAAACAAATATTTCCAAGCATGGAGAATAATTAAAGCTAGAATGAGCTTGCAAAAGAAATTAATGATTTTCAAAGACAATGCTATAAACTACTTTATATCAAAAAATATTAAAGAATAAAAATAGCCATGCTCAACATAAATGTGATGTAAACTGTGTCCTTGACTGTGTGTGGGGGGAGGGCTGGAGAGACCCCAAATCTCAAAAACCCTCCAGTTGAGATAGGAGGGGCCCCACCCACCTGTTCATAAGCAAACTTTCAAGTCAATCAGAAATCTTGGCCTAGGGCATAATCACTGCCCTTTATGGATACAGCCCTTAATCTCTCAACCTGAAGCTTTAGAAGGCAAAATAAAAGGATGACTCTGAATCCCAAATCTTTGCTTATTTCCCACAAAGGTAAAGGCCCACTGAGCTCCTGCTCAGTGTAAACCCATCTTGGCTATTTCTTACACAAGGAAAAAGCCCACTGAGCTGTTGCTCAGTATAAACCCATCTTGCTAATAACCCACCTTTACTTCTCCCTTTTCAGAATTGTCCTGCTAAGAAAGCTGCTTCTCTAAGGCTATAATAAACCCATTTTGCCATAAACCTCTCACCTCGTTTTTGGGGGTTCACGGATTCTTCCACAAAACCTGTGACTGGCCAAAAGGGGGTCCCCTCTTCCCTTTTATCTCATCTCATCAGTACCATCTCCTCTCATCAAATGCATCAAAATATTTAAAGTAAAATCTAAATGAGATACATGGAGAAATAGCAAAAATGTTTAGGAAAAAGGCACTCCAACAAGATTAGGGTCCCTTGATCAGTGTTTTGGGTTTGACTAAAAAATTCATACATTCAATATCCAAGTTAAGAGGAAAATATTTATTACACTGCTTAACAGTAGGCTAATTTCCAAAGGAGTTTAGCAAAGAGGCAGAAGCAAGAAGTTCCAAGGGAACTAAAGTTCCAAGGGAATTTAGCAAAGGGTCAGAACCAGGGAGATAATTGTGATACCAACTGAAGCTAGCCAAAGCTCCAAAGGAATTAAATACAAAGAAACAGAAGCAAGAAAAAAAATCACACTCAGGGCAGCTAGGTGGCACAGTGGATAGAGCACCAGCCCTGAAGTCAGGAGGACCTGAGTTCAAATCTGGTCTCAGACACTTAACATTCCCTAGCT
>JAJPUD010025734.1:0-15173 GCA_023553655.1 Myrmecobius fasciatus
TTTTTCCAGCTTATCAATGTCTTTTTTAAAAAAATAATTGCCTAGAACAAGACCCAGTCATCCATTGTGGTCGCATAAATTAAATGACAGTGATACTGGCATCTCCTATTTCTTTCAATACCTTGAGAACCTCCTCATGAAGCCCTTGAGACCACAAGCTTATTGATGGCCATGATATTTGACCGGTGATTCATTTTTCACTTACCATCCACTAAAACCTTAGATGTTTTACAGAATAACTGCTCTGTATTACATATTTCCTGGATCTTATATTTATCCTCAATATAAGAGAGTCACATATATAACTTCATTGTAAAAAAAATTGAAGATAATTTGCAACATTTATTATTACTGTTTTGATAATTTGCTGGCCAATTACCCAGCAACCATTGTAAGTTTTCACCACAGCTCTATGAGGCATGAAGTACAATTATTTTGCTAGACTTGTTTCCATATACACAAGTGCAAATTATGGTTCTGACACTTATTGCCTAGCTTTATAACCTTGGAAAAATCATCTTACCTCACTGTGACTCATGTTATTCACATATAAAAGAGAAATCTGATTTAAATTACCACTAAAGTTTTCTTTTGTTTTAAATAACTAACATGACACCTATTTTCCAGATTAAAAAAAAAAAAGCCTCCAGGGGCAGATCCAAGATGGCGAACTGCAGACAGTGTTCTCTGTGAGCTCCTGAGACCTTCCCTCAGACCCAGACAAATTGATCCTCCAAACTGGTTCTGGAGTGAGGGCTCTACCAAACACTTGGAGTACAACGCAATTCTATCAAAAATCTACTTTGAAAGAACTCCGGAGATCAGTTTTAGACGGGCAGGGGATCAAGCAGCTCCCAGCGCTCAGATGCCAGAACTTAGACGCCAGTGTGCAGCCAGGGTGCAAGTCCAGTGCTGATACGGAGCAGAAGATTTTAGGCTGCTAGGAAGTCTCTAGGAGATGCTTGGGCCACTTTGATCTGCTTGCAGGCAGGTGCTTTGGCAGATCTGCCTTTGGTAAAGGGTGGATTGAGAGCAGCTGAAAGTGTGGTCCTAGTGCAGATCTAATCCTGATCTGCCTTTGAATGGAAGTCAACTCGGCAAACTGCCCCAGGGCAAATTAAAACTGCTGCAGATTTCCCTGCTGGTGACTGATACCTCAGCTCAAAACCATGAGCAAGAAGCAGAAGAGAGCTCTTACCATAGACAGCTTTTATGGAGAGAAAATGGAGAAGTCCCCAGATCCTGAGATTCTAAAAACAATCCCAGATGAAGCCATAAAGGCAAACTTAAGCTGATCTCCCTCTCAGAAGACTTACTTGGAAGATTGCATAAAGAATCTCAAAAGAGAGCTAGAAGAAGATTGGGGAAATAAATTGAGAGCAGTGCAAGAAGGAAATATCGCCCTGCAACAGAGATATGAAAAACTGGAAAATAAGACTGGTCAATTGGAAAAAGTCACCAACTCACTAGAAAATAAAAATAGTGAATTGGAAAAAGATAACGATTCACTGAAAAACAAAATTAGTGAATTGGAAAATGACAACAATCCATTGAAAAATAAAATTGGCAAAATGGAAAAAGAATGCAATAAACCAAAAAATTCAATTGCTCTGTAAGAAACAACCAGCAGGATGATTTCAGAGAGGCCTGGAGAGACTTGCATGAACTGATGCTGAGTGAAGTGAGCAGAACCAGGAGATCATTATTCACGGCAACAACAATATTATATGACAATCAATTCTGATGGACATGGCTTTCTTCAACAATGAAATGTCTCAAACCAGTTCCAATTGTTCAGTGAAGAAAGCCATATACACCCAGAGAAAGGGATGTGAAATGTGGACCACAACATATCATTTTCATGCTCTCTATTGATGTTTGCTTGTATTGTATTTCCTTTATCTGATTATTCTTTCTTGCAGCTACGATTTCTCCTGCACAAAAATGATGTGTGGAAATAAGTGTACATATATTTGATTTCTTAAGTATTTTAAAATAATTAACATGTATTGGATATCCTGCCATCTAGGGGAAGGGTGGGGAGTAGGGGGGAAAATTTGTAACAGAAAGCTTTGTAAGAGTTAATGTTGAAGAATTACCCATACATATGTTTTGCAAATAAAAAGTATTAATAAAATTTTTTAAAAGCCTCCAACAGAGTTAGGATATTTGCCTATGATAAATTAGAACAGAAATTTGTTTTTATTTTGTTTTATGTTTTAATACTTTATTTTTCCAAACATATGCAAAGACAGTTTTCAAAAGATAGTTTTGCGAAACTTTGTTTTTCAAATTTCTATCCCTCTCCCTGAAACCTTTCTAAACATATTTCCAAATTTGTCATGATGTACAAGAAATATAAGATCAAAAGGGATAAAATGCACAAGAAAGGAAACAAAAAAATCAAGCAAACAATAACAACAAAAAGTCGAAAACATTATGCTTTGGTTCACATTCAGTCTCCTTAGTTCTCTCACTGGATGTGGATGTTACTTTCCATTTATTAAAATTGTAGAGTAGTAATTTGGATTCTCCTGTTGATGATGCCAAGAGGTCTATTCATTAGTATATGCTGAAGCCTTCATCTTAGATACTAATAATTATATATGTATACAGATAGATAGATATTCATACACACATGTACAAGACTATACTATGTTTATTTCCAAGTATCCTTATTTTTATCTTTATATGGATAACATCTTCCTTCATAAGTCCAACTCTTTCAATATTTTTCTTAATTTACTGGCTCATCATTTCTTATACCATTGAAATATTTCAATCTTGTACTATCTAGTTATGTTAAGTAGTCTAAAATGATATTAACGTGGCTGATATATAATGTGATTTCCCTTTTTTCTCTTTTGATTTAATCTATTTTTAACTTTAATTTTGTCTCACATCATAATTACTTTCTCTGCTTTTTTACCTAATTAATTTACATCCTATCTTTATTGTATGTTTGTGTGTAGCTTTTAGTTTTTTCAAAGAAATACATTACTTTAAAAGAAAAATAGGTCAGTCATATAATAAGAGTAAAAGAAAGCCATTGGTTAGACTGAATTCTCTTTGAATAACTCAGATATCTTAAGAAGGTGAGGAAGATTAACCATTATCTTTTGGGAAAACTTTTTGACAATCTTATGGGAGAAACTGGGTCAGAATCTCAAAATTCAGGCAGTTACAGGAGAAATATGATCATGCAGAAAATATTGACATCATGGTAGCATTGATTCTTTGGTAGAAATATTCATACAAGTTATTAATGTAAGTCTGTGCTTAAGATTGGGAAGGTCTCCAACATATATGTGCTATTTAAAAAAAAAAAACAACTAAGCACTCCAAAACATGTGAGGAATGTTTCTTGTTTATGTCAACAAAGAAATGAAAGTTCATTATATCACCCATTTAGAAAAAAGTCAGTATGGTTGGAGGAAACATCAGTTCCAAGGCTCTTGAAATGTCCTTGCTAATGTTTTTGATATTTAGATTTTTGCATTTAGCCTGAATAATTATTGTCTTGCTCTTAGGTACTTTCCAAGGATGTTTATTTTAAAAATGTGCTTAGTCTATTGAACTTATCATTAACTCAAGAGCTGTAGAATGCATACTCAAGTGTTCAGATGAAAAATTAGAGACTTATGGGTGAAGAGGAAGCAGATAGAACTTCATCTAATGGACTTTTCCCTTATGAAATCAAACTATGCCTTTGTGTTCCCAATTCTAGCCTGACGTATGGAATTTATTTACCCTCATAAAGCACGCATAATATTAATTATTTCTCAAAAAAATTAAATCCCATTTTATACTGGTTACTTTACATTCTTCTTTGATCCTTTTCCAGGTGAAGCCTAGAAACTACTTACTACTCTAAGATTCATTACTTAAGCTAAAATAATGCTATTATTTGTGTTTTTAAATCTGGGGTTCAATCTAGTTTGACTTACTCATCAATGTAGTAATAAATGGCTAGAAAATAGACATATAACAGAGAAAGTTCATTCAGCTCCTACTGATATACAAATTGGCATTTAGTTTAGCCTAGAAATATGCTTCTTAGAAGATTGAAATTCTACAGTTTCTGTCTCTGCTGGAAATGGAAATCTTAAGCTTCCTCATTTCTGAACTTTCACATTCATAATGTCTCTGGCTATTTCAAAGGGAAGACCCTTATACATTGTCAATCATATCTCATCTGCTTCTGTATATACATTGATTGATAGTCTCCATTTAGGAAATATTTACTCATCCCGCTGGAATCCTCAGTAACTTTCATTTCTTTTTTTTAATTTTATTACAGCTTTTTTATTTGCAAAACATGCATGGGAAATTTTCCAACACTGACCCTTGTAAAGCCTTCTATTCCAAATTGTTCCCTCCTTCCCCCCACCCTTCCCCTACATGGCAGGAAGTTCATTACATGTTAACTAAGTTAAAGTATATGACAAATCCAACAAATGTATATATATTTATACAGTTACTTTGCTGTACAAGAAAAATCGGATCTATAAAGAAAAACAAAACTCAGAAGGAAAACAAAATGCAAGCAAACATCAACAGAAAGCATGGAAATGCTATGTTGTAGTCCACACTCAGATTGTGTAGGCCTCTCCCTAGGTATATGAAAACAAAACAATTATTAGATAACATTTTGTTTAATTATATGTCAGTAAAACTGACAATGTTAGTGGAATGGAGGAAAACAAAATGTAAACTACTCAGATTAACCAAAGAGAATATAGTATATTTAATTATTTTTCCATAAGAAAAAAAATTGTCAGATGAATTTGTATTAAAAAAATAAGTAATATCAAAATATGTAAAGAATTTCGGTACATCTATATATCTCTCTTTGTGTTGCAATCCCACACAAATATATTTAATAATAAATATTGTTTTGATAGCTAATCAAGAAGAGCAAAAACAGAAAAATCAGCAAAACACAAATCTCCTTAAAGAATGACCAATTTCCTCAATGAGTATTCATGCAAAAATATTAAAGAAAACGTCAGCAAGAATATTACTACAATATGTTACAAATATTGGATACTAAGACTAGGTGGGACTTATACTAAGATCTTGTTAAATATAATTAAAACTACCACCATAACTGACCCTAACAACCACAAAAACCAATAAAAGGTATATGGTTATATAAACTAATTCAGAAAATCCTTTGAATAAAAAACAATGCTTATTTCTGTTAAAAACACACATAACAGAGACTTAAAATATTAAGTAGTGTTTCTCCAAAATCAATAACTGACATTAGTTGTTAAAGGGATGAACTGGAATCCTTCCCTATAAGATCAAAGGTGAAGCAAAAATATTCATTTTCACTACTATTATTCATTATTGGACTAGAAATGCTCACAATAGCAATAAGACAAGAAAAAAAGAAATTGAAGAAATAAAAATAGGCAATATGGCAACAAAACTATCATTTTATGTAGATGTTATTATTTATTTATTTATTTTTATTTTTTTATTAATACTTTTTATTTGCAAAACATATGTATGGGTAATTCCTAAACATTAACCCTTACAAAGCTTTCTGTTACAAATTTTCCCCCCCTACTCCCCACCCCTCCCCTAGATAGCAGGATATCCACTAAATGATAATTATGTTAGAATACTTAAATCGAATATATGTATAATTATTGCCACACATCATTTTTTTGTTCAGGAGAAATCATATCTATAAGAAAGAATAATCCGATAAAGGAAATACAATGCAAGCAAACATCAATAGAGAACATGAAAATGTTATGTTGTGGTCCACATTTCACATTCCTCTCTCTGGGTTAATATGGCCTTCTTCACTGAACAATTGGAATTGGTTTGAAGCATTTCATTGTTGAAGAGAGTCATGTCCATTAGAACTGATCCTCATATAGTACTGTTGTTGCCATGTACAACAATCTCCTGGTTCTGCTCATCTCACTCAGCATCAGGTCATGCAAGTCTCTCCAGGCCTCTCTGAAATCGTCCTGCTGGTTGTTTCCAGAGCAATAATATTCCATAACGTGTAGATGTTATAATTTAGAGAATTTAAAAAAATAAATAAAAAGTGTGGCGGAGCCAAGATGGTGAACTGCAGACAGCATTCTCTGTGAGCTCCTGACACCTTCCCTCAGACCCAGACAAACTGAGCCTCCGAACTGGTTCTGGAGTGAGGGCGCCATCAAACACTTGGAGTACAAGGAACTTCTATCAAAAATCTACTTTGAAAGAACTCCGGAGGTCACTTTTAGACGGGCAGGAGATCAAGCAGCTCCCAGGGCTCAGACACCAGTGCGTAGCCGGGGTACATGTCCGGGGCTGATATGGAGCAGAAGATTTTAGGCTGCCAGGAAGTCCCTGAGAGATGCTTGGGCCACTTTGCTCTGCTTGCGGGCAGGTGTTTTGGCAGATCTGCCTTTGGTAAAGGGTGGATTGAGAGCAGCTGAAAGCATAGTCCTAGTGTGGATCTACCCCAACCAGCCTCAGACTGAAAGTCAACTTGGCAAACTGCTCCAGGGCAATTTGAAACTGCTGCAGATTTCCCTGCTGGTGACTGATACCTCAGCTCAAAACCATGAGCAAGAAGCAAAAGAGAGCTCTCACCATAGACAGCTTTTACGGAGAAAAAGTAGAGAAGTCCCCAGATCCTGAGATTCTGAAAACAATCCCAGATGAAGCCACAAAGGCGGACTTAAGCTGGTCTCCCTTTCAGAAAGCTTACCCTTGGACTACAACGCACTTCTATCAAAAATCTACTTTGAAAAAACTCTGGAGAAGGTTAGTCTCAGGGGAATCGGCAGCTGGCCACAATCAGACGCCAGCACTCAGCCAGGGTGGAAGTCGGGCTGCCAAAGTGGCAGATTTTAGGCACCCAGGAAGTCCCTGGGAGACACCTAGGCCACCTTGCTCTGCTTGCGGGCAGGTGCTTTGGCAGATCTGCCTTTGGTAAAGAGTGGATTGAGAGCAGCTGAAAGCATGGTCCTAGTGCGGATCTAGCAGACCAGCCTCGCTCTGGAAGTCAACTCACCAAACTGACCAGGGGCAAATTGAAATGGCCTCAGAATTCCCTGCTAGTGATTCAGATCTCAAGTGATTCAGACCTAAACTACTTACAACTCAAAAACGTGAGCAAGAAGCAGAAGAGAGCTCTCATTGTAGACAGCTTCTACGTAGAGAAAGTAGGGCAGTCCCCAGATCATGAGATTCTGAAAACAATCCCAAATGAAGCCACAAAGGCAGACTTAAGCTGGTCTCCTTTTCAGAAGGCTTACCTGGAAGATTGCATAAAGAATCTCAAAAGAGAGGTAGAATAAGAATGGGGAAATAAATTGAGATCAGTACAACAGAGATGTCAAAAACCAGAAAAGATAATTGAAGGAAATAATACCTTAAAAATTAAAATTGGACAAATAGAAATGAATGACTCAATAAGATTTCAAGAATCAGTTAAACAAAAACAAAAAAATGAAAAAAAAATAGAAGAAAATATGAAATATCTCGGATCAAGTAAAAACAAAAATAGATCTAATTAAAAGAGATAAGGAAGGAAACTATATTTTACTAAAGGGTACCATAGACAATGAAGTGTTATCAATAATAAACATATATGCACCAAGTGGTATAGCATCCAAATTCCTAGAGGAGAAATTAACAGAGATGCAAAGAGAAATATGTTTTGCAAATAAAAAGTATTAATAATTAAAAAAAAAATAAGAAACGACCAGCAGGACGATTTCTGAGAGACCTGGAGAGACTTGCATGAACTGATGCTGAGTGAAATGAGCAGAACCAGGACATCATTATACACGGCAACAACAATACTATATGATGATCAATTCTGATGGACATGGCTCTCTTCAACAATGAAATGTTTCTAACTACTTCCAATTGTTCACTGAAAAAAGCCACATACACCCAGAGAGAGGAATGTGAAATGTGGACCACAACATAACATTCTCATACTCTTGATTGATGTTTGATTACATTGTGTTTCCTTTATCTGATATGTCTTTTGTGTAGATACAATCTTTCTTGCACAACAATGATAAGTTTGGAAATATGTATACATATATTCAATTTATTAAGTATTTCAACATAATTAACGTGTAGTTGATATCTTGCCATCTAGGTGAGCGGTGGGGAGCTGGGGGGAAAAATTTGTAACAGAAAGCTATGTAAGGGTTAATGTTGAAGAATTACCCATACATATGTTTTGCAAATAAAATAAAATTAAAAAAAAAATAAAAAGGTGAAATAGTTAACATCTTCATCAAAGTTTTGAGATATACAATAAACCTACAAAAGTGATCATCAACATTTCTATTTATTATTGACAAATCCCAGCCGAGTTATCAAAAGAGAAATTTCATACAATATAACTGCAGATGCTATAACTATAAAATACTTGGGAATCAATTGCAGAGACAACTCAGGTAAAGTATGAGCAGAAACATATAACACTTTTAACATAAAAAAGAGATCTAAATAATTGGAAAATATTAATTGCTCTTTGGTAGATCAAGCCAATTTACTGAAAATAAAAAAAATGCTATCTAATTTAATTTTCTCATGTAGTTTCATACAATACTCCAAATAATTATTTTATCTAGCTGAAAAAATTAAAAACAAAATTCTTCTGGAAAAAAACCCAAAGCAACAGATATTGAACTCATTGGAACTGGGGAAAGCATATGTTGAATAGTTGAGTGGGATTAAACATGAATATGAGATTTTGATAAATCTGGAGGTGAAAAAAACAAAAGCATTGTAGATTGTAGCTTTAAACAATAAAAAGATCAAAGGAATATTGGATTTCTTTTTTTACCAAAAAAATTGAGGCCAATTATAAACAAAGTAGATCAAGTCAAAATTAATATCATATTTTGTCTGTACAGCTTCAGTTAAAGTACAATATATGTTCTTGAAATTCATATTTACAGACAATGTAGACTATTTCTTTCCTCTGAAAATATACTAAGTTGAATTTTCAGTATCTCACTTATAAAGAGCCTAATAGCAATAACAACTTGAATATTTCTTTATCATTTTCTCAGAGCTCTGGTCTATTCTTGTGTGATAGCAATCAGATTGTGGTACAAGGTAAAGTACTAATAAAGTCTGTGCTCTATGCTTTGGTCTGCACCTTATTACCTATACGGTTTTTGAAAAGTTATCTAGCCTCCCTCAGATTTGATTGGTTCATGAAATGGGGATATGTAGAACTCATTGGACTTTCCTCCAATAGAGATCAATCTGCAATCCTATTTCAGAATCTGATAATATGATGAAGAGACTATGGGTTCAAAAGATGAGGGCTTTAAAACTCTCTACAGATGCTGTGTGATCATAGACAATTCAGTTAATATTTGGGGGATTTAAGGGAGTAAAGGGTAACTATTTCCTATTACCAACCTATAATCTTAAGACCTGTGATATCAACAGTGCAAGGCTACATGTAATAAGAAAATTTTATTTCAATATAAATTTTTTAATGAAAATATAACTGAGGCAGTCACAGAAGTCATAATAAGGTTACTGGATTTGTTCAGAGTCACATAACTATTACTAAGTGAAATAGCTAGGTAACACAATGCATAGAATACTAAACCTAGCATCAGAATGAACAGAATTCAAATCTAACCGAAGACACTAATTAGCTTTAATGCCATTTGAAAAACACTTTGTTTCCTCAGTTTCCTAATCTATAAAATGTGGACAATTATACATCTACTTCCCCGGGTTGTAAGGATAACAACAGATAATATTGAAAAAGCACTATGAAAACTTTAAAGCACTATAATAATTATTGCCATCATCATCATCATAATCAACTGGACTTGAACTTTACCCCAAGCCCAACTCTCAATCCATAAGCCACACTACCTCAATTAATAAAGTTAAATTCTGTAATTCAGAGTATTTCACTTTAATAACAAAAAGCAAAAATATGTACATATATAGGGTAATAATAATGATGCTCCCTAATCTAACAGATTATTTTTAACTGTCTGTCATTCCTTACTGACAGAAAAGAATAAAATAATTTCAATAGTTCAATATAAATTCAAATTAATAATTCAATATATTGAATCCCTATATGATAAGTAATGTGCTTCATCCATGAAGGATGATGATTTTTATTTTACTGTACAGAGTCCTTCAGAACTTCCTCATGCATTCAGTCCTCAAGAAAGATGGGCCTTCCATGCTCATGAAAGAAACATTAAATATCTCTTGTGTACATGGTGACTTGAACAGCTATTTATTTTTCTGGTTCTAACTTATACTTCTATTCTCCTTCTTTCCTGCCATCCTTCCCTTATCCACCACTCCATGTTTCTTTCTCCCACCCCTACTTCATGTGGTAATTTTTAAACATTGCATCAATGCATGTCATTTTCAATGATTTTCTTACTCATTTTCAGTTTTAAAACTGTCATGTTTTCTATACTCATCTCCCAACTTACTGGATGACTCTATCCTCATATAACATTGATTTTTAAGGAAAAACAAAGCAAAATTAGCTTAAGGGAATGATCAAACCAAAATGCATGCACATACAAACATACACATACACGTATGTATATCACAATTTTTATCTATAAGTTTAAAACTCAATTCCATAAGGCTTTAATAAGCAATGCACATATTTGAAAAGGTAAAAAAAGAAATTATCCCTGTCCTCTGAAAGCTTACATTCTACAAAGGTTATAGAAATACAACATATGTGTACACAAATACAAATTATGTGCAAATTAAACATGAAATACTGTGGGTATTTAGCAAAGGAAATAAGTAATAATTTGGTGTGGGGTGAGAATTGGAAATGACCTGGTATATACTGGAAAAGAGTTCGGGATCCAAAGAGACGAAGATGAGAAAGGGAGAGCATTCCAGTTGCAGTGGCATCCTCTACATACCCATTTTGGCTGACCCTGCCATTTCTGATATGGAAAATAATAATTTTTATGTTTGCTTTGAATAAAAATGCTTTTTCAATTCGCTCAGTCTTCTCTTCCCCTCTGATCACATGTATAAGAGATGAACCATTAAACTCTTTCCACAGTTTTTTTTTTTATAGAAGCCTGGTACCTAGACTTTAACTCCAATGTAATGTGATGACCCCATGCTGGATTAGGGTTATACCCCCTGTAGATCTCGACCCCTACCCTATCTCTATTTTACAGAATAATTTTTGTCTGTTGTCTTACTCCATTAGATTGTAAATTCTTTGAGGGCAGAGACTGGATTTCTTTTTTTTTCTTTTTTTTTTTTTGTATCTCCAGCATTCTAGCAAGGCATAAAGCCTTGCACATGGTAGGTATTTAATAAATATTTTTTATTACACTGTAATCAGACTCAATTTTTTTCTGAAATGTTGAACACTACAGAAAATAACATGAGAGAAATATTTCAGAAGGCTTCCTCCTGATTTTATATACCAGACTAAGCATTAAATAATTAAGTGGCTACTTTGGCCATTCTGTTAGGCACTGGAAATACAGGAGGTAGATTAATTATAGAGAAAACCAATCTGGGACATAAACTCATATTGTTACAAAAACCCTGCTCTTCTTTTATATGGAAAAAATCAAAACAACAGGAGCGGTTATTGGCAATAAACAAATAAATTTTCTATTATAGGCCCACAAGCAAAGATTTTATGAAGACATTTTTAAGTACCATTAAATGTAAAGAGAAAGATTTCCTGAAATACCTAAATTCATTTGTTTTCCCATAAATTTGGGTATCCCGTGCAACATATCAGATAAGCATCCATCTATACTTTTACATCCTATTACTCTTTACAGTCTTCTGTAATATATTATGGGATTCCATGTACATACTGAGGTACTTCCTCAAAACATCTTGACTGGCAAATCTCCATCTGTCTGTCTATCTATCTATCTATCTATCTATCTATCTATCTGCATATAGATCTTCCTCTATATAAATATCTTCTATATCTATAGATATCACATTCATGTTTGTGTGTGAGTGTGTACAGCCTTGCTTTCTGCATCTATGAAATGAATGAAGTGAATTTTCTGATTAAATTTATAACAATTGACCTTCTAATGACCTGGAGATAATAAGCTGTATCTAACCTACTGAGACTATTGACTGGGCCACTGACCAGTTATCTAATACATCTGCTAAATGCCTGAGGGTTTTCTAAACTCCCCACATTTATTACCAATTTTGATGGCTGCATGCAAAATAATCAATTGCTTTTACACCACTCATTTTCCAAACAGGCTGTTGGTAGCAAGTCCTGCTGATCTGCTTTTTAGAAGGCTTGGAAGATTTCCTGGTTTGTTTGTTTTTTAAATAGGGTTTTATACATGGGTAAGCTTGCAGGATAGGAACTTAAGCCATAAGGTCTCATTTGATCACTTAAACAATTTTCAAACAAAGGATTTCAAAACCTCTTTTTGATTAGAGGCCATATGTAGCAGTAGGGCAAACAACAGCAGGATCTCACAAGCTATTAAAGAGTTTTCCTTTTCTTATAGGCACGGGTGCTTCAATTATTGGAGCAATGTGCCTGGTGAATTCAGGAGAAATTAGACATTGGTAACTGATATTTGAAAAGGCTGTTCTGATTTATTCAGGGTTTCTGATAAAACTAACTCCCCCCCTATGTAATTCCAAATACCATTTGATTTCTATACAACTTCTCAGGAACATATTCATGTCGTGAAGACAGATGAGCATTACATGAATCCATTAAAATTTTTTAAAGGCTTTGCTAACTGCCAATATGATTCCTAGCACTTACCCACAAGATGGAGTCACAAAGACATAAATAACCATTGTCTTAAAGAATTGCAAGTCTCTTTTATTTTTATTTCCACATTAGTCTTTCATTTATCCAAATATATAAGGATACTTCTCCAAATTCAATTCTGCAATATTTTTTTGTTCCAAATTTTCTACCCTTCTCTTCAAGATAGCAAACAATCCAATTTGTGTTACACATGTACTATCCTTCCAAGCATATCTACATATTTTATGTTGTATAAGAAAAATTAAACCAAAAAAGTTTAAAAAACACAAAAAAGAAAAAGGAAGCAAACAATAAAAGGTAATATCATTCTTTGCTACACATTCAGTCTCCATAATTTCTTTTCCGAATGTGGATGACATTTCCATCTGAAGTTTGTTTATAATTTGTCAGATCACATTGCTGAAAAGAGCTAAGTCTATTACAATTAATCATCACATAATCTTGCTGTTACTGTGTACAGAATTCTCCTAGTTCTGCTCACTTGACTCAGCCTCAGCATCAGTTCACATAAATCTTTCCAGGATTTTCTAAAATCAGCTTGCTCATCAATTATTATAGAATGATAATATTCCATTATGTTCATATATCTTGAGTTATTCAGCCATTCCTCAATCGAATGCCATCCATTCAATTTCCACTTGCTTGCTACCACAAAAAGAGCCACTACAAATATTTTTGCACATGTAGGTCTTTTTCCTTCTTTCATGATCACTTTGGGATACAGACCCAGTAGTGACACTGCTAAATTAAAGACTATGCACAGTTTTATGGCACTTTGAGCACAGAAGAACTGCCATTCTCCTAGAACTATCCCTTAGAGTTGAATAACAAGAGTATTTACACCTTGCCTATAGTTTTGGGACTGCAAAGTACCTGAAGGAAGGGGAGGAGGAGACTACAATAAAAATTCCAAGTTGACAACAGTTTGTAGCCCATGCTTTGACAACATCTCCTAAAATTTCACACTCATTGTCTTCTCTTTACTACAGTTTGGTTGTTTGTCCTTTTACTGAAGTTCTAAAACTGAGGTGTAATAATTGATCAAGCATTCAACAAACTGGCTATATGCCAGTTATTCTGTAGAAGACAGTTTTATAAATACTGGGGATTTATAATTGTCAAAATGACTTAGTCACTCAAAGTTGTTCTTAAAACAATATTGCTATTACTATATACAAAATTCTCTTGATTCTGAAAATAAAATTATATATATATATATGTACAATTATTATTTAATAAATATTTGGGTTATAAAGAAATAAATATGGTGCCTGTCTTCAATAAACTTACATTCTAATGGGGGAACCAACACGTAAATAACTCAGACACGCAAGCTTAAGAATTTAGTAAGTTTTTACTGTGTGCCAGGCACTGAGCTAAGCATGGAGCATACAAAGAAAGGAAGAAGCAGTTCCTGCTCTTGAAGAGCTATTTCAAATGAATATGAGCAAACATGCTACAAACAAAATAAATAGGAAGCAATTTATAAGGCAAATGTCCAAGAATTAAGAAAGTCGTCTTGTTAAAATGACGACTTAGGACATAAGGAAGCTAGGAAACCCAGGGAGTATGTGTATGTGTGTGTGAGGTGGGGAGAGAGAGAGAGAGAAGGAGAGAGAGACAGAGAGAAAAAGAGAAGAAAGAGAATAATCTTAAAGGGAATTGGAGGAGAAAGGGGGAATCTTCATGCAAAGCAAAAAGGATTTGTGTTTAACTAGGTAGAATTTGAGCCTAATGCTAAAGAAATCCAGAGAAGTCAGGAAAAAGAAAAATGGGGAAGTACATTCTAAACATGATTCATCCACAAAATTTACTCTTTTAATATATTATTTATTTATTTTTAGCATTCTTTTCTTTTTAAATTTTGAGTTCAAAATTCTCTCCATCATTGCCTTCCAGTCACTTCTCCACACTGAGATGAGCAAGGAAAATTATATCAGTTATACATGCGAAACCATGCAAAAAATATTTCCATATTAAGCATGCTACAAAAATGCGAGAAAAGTGAGATAATTACATTTCAGTTTGCATTCAGGATTGTTCTATTCTCCCTAAAGGTGAATAACATTTTTTAAATCAAGACTTTTTTTGGAATTCTTTTGGATCATTATTATTGATTAAAAGAGCCAAACCTTTCACAATCAATTATTTTTTTTTGTTTGTTTGTTTTATTTCTTTTTTTATTAAAGCTTTTTATTTGTATAACATATGTATGGGTAGTTCCCCAGCATTCATCTTTTTTTTAAATTTTTTTTTTATTTTATTTGCATAACATATGTGTGGGTAATTCTTCAACAATAACCCTTACATAGCTTTCCATTACAAATTTTTCCCCAACTCCCCACCCCTCCCCTAGATGGCAGGATATCTACTACATGTT
>JAJPUD010025735.1:2837-17239 GCA_023553655.1 Myrmecobius fasciatus
AAAAAAAAAAAAAAAAAAAAAACAGTTTTTTTTTTTCCCCAGATGCAGGTGGCATTTTCTGTTCAAAGTCTATTGGGATTGTTTTGAACCACTGTTTCTGAGACGAGAAACCTTTCGTAGTTGATCATCACACATTGCATTCCTGGTTCTGCTTGTTTCACTCAGCATCAGTTCATGTAAATTTTTCTATAATCAGCTTATTATCATTTAAAAAATAATAATAATATTTTATTACTTTCATATATCATAATTTGTTCAGTCATTTCCCAATTGATGAGTATCCACTCCTTTTCCAATTCTTTGCAATCACAAAAAGAGCTGCTTCAAACATTTTTGCACATGTGGCTCCTTTTCCTTCTTTTATGATTTCCTTGGGATACAGACTCAGTAATGGCACTGTTGAATCAAAGGGTAAATACAGTTTTATAGTCCTTTGGGAATAGTTCCAGATTGCTCTCCAGAACATTTCACAACTCCACCAATGATGCATTAGTGTTCCAGTTTTCCCACATCCTGTCCAACATTTATCATTATCTTTTCCTGTCATTTTAGCCAAAATGAGAGGTGTGAGGTGGTACCTCAGGTTTTTTTAATCTGCATTTCTCTAATCAATAATGATTTTAGGGCATTTTTTTCAAATGGCTTTCATAAAGCCATATAAATGATTTTAACTTTGTCATCTAAAAATTGTCTGTTCATATCTTTTGACCATTTATCAATTGGGGAATGACTTTATATTCTTATAAATTTTACAGAATTCTTTATATATCTTAGAAATGAGACCTTTATCAGAAATACTGGCTGTAAAGATTTTTTCCCCAACTTTGTACTTCCCTTTTAATCTTGTTTCTGTTTTGTGTGTGTGTGAGTGGGTGGGTGTATGTATGTGTGCACTAAACATTTTTAATTTAATGTAATCAAAGTTGTCCATTGTGCCTTTCATAATGTTCTCTAGATATTCTTTGGTCATAAATTTCTCCCTTCTTCAAAGATCTGATAGATAAATTTTCCCTTGTTTACCTAATTTGTTTATGGTATCCTCCTTTATGCTCAAATCATATATCCATTTTGACCTTCATATGGGGTATGAGATATCGGTCTATGCTGTTTCTGACATTATTTTCCAGTTTTTCCAGTAATTTTTGTCTAATAGTGAGTTCTTATTCCAGATGATGGAGTTTGGGGTTTTTTCAAATACTAGATTGCTATAGACTTTGATTATTGTGTCATGCATAATCTAACCTATTCCACTGGGCCCTTTAGGTCCTGGAAGGACAACAAAATTAGCTGGGGAAGACATAAAGATTGCTAATAAAATAAAAGCTCCAATGTTTTAGGTATTGCTGGCAAAGTGGGCCTTCCCAGAGAGTCAGGGTTTTTTTTTTTTTTTTTTTTTATTTTTTTTTTTTTTTTAGTTAGACCTTCCAAGCTGTTCCAATTCTGGACACCAGGTGAGCCATGGAGCATATTTTCATCCAAGATTGCCTTAAAGGGACTGTAATTTCACACTGACAATGGTTGTGTGTATAACCTCATTCTTTCTTTTCTTCCTTTGCCAAGAAATTTAATACTAAAATATTTGGGAATGTATCTGCCAAGGAAAAGTCAGGAACTATATAAGCAAAACTACAAAACACTTTCCACACAAATAAAGTCAGATTTAAACAATTGGAAAAATATCAAGTGCTCTTGGATAGGTTGAGTGAATATAATAAAGATGACAATACTATTTAAACTAATCTATTTATTTAGTGCTATACCAATCAAACTCCCAAGAAATTATTTTACTGACCTAGAAAAAATAACAACAAAATTCATCTGGAAGAACAAAAGGTCAAGAATTTCAAGGAAATTAATTAAAAAAAACCCAAATGAAGGTGGCCTAGTTTTACCAGATCTAAAACTATATTATAAAGCAGCAGTCATCAAAACCATTTGGTACTGGTTAAGAAACAGAGTAGTTGATTAGTGGAATAGGTTAGGTTCACAGGACAAAATAGTCAATGGTTATAGTAATGTAATGTTTCACAAATCCAAAGACCCCAGCTTTTGGGAAAAGAACTCACTATTTGACAAAAACTGCTGGGGAAAATTGGAATCTAGTATGGAAGAAATGGAAGGCATTGACCCACACCTAAAACCTTATATCAAGATAAGGTCAAAATGGCTTCATGATCTAGGCATAAAGAATTATATTATAAACAAATTAGAAGAACATAGGATGGTTTACCTCTCAGATCTGTGGAGGAGGAAGAAATTTGTGACCAAAGAAGAACTAGAGATCATTATTAATCACAAAATAGATAATTTTGACTATATCAAGTTAAAAAGTTTTGTATAAACAAAATGAATGCAGACAAGATTAGAAGGGAAGCAATAAACTGGGAAACATTTTTACATTCAAAGATTCTGACAAAGGCCTCATTTCTAAAATATATAGAGAATTGACTCACATTTATAAGAATTCAAGCCATTCTCCAATTGATAAATGGTCAAAGGATATAAGCAGACAATTTTCAGATGAAGAAATTGAAACTATTTCTAGTCATATGAAAAGGTGCTCCAAATCACTATTGATCAGAGAAATGCAAATTAAGACAACTCTGAGATACCACTACACACCTGTCAGATTGGCTAAGATGATAGGAAAAGATAATGATGAATGTTGGAGGGGATGTAGGAAAAGTGGGACACTGATACATTGTGAACAGATACAACCATTCTGGAGAGCAATCTGGAATTATGCTCAAAGAGTTTTCAAACTGTGCATACCCTTTGACCCTTGTATCCCAAAGTGATTTTAAAAGAGGGAAAGGGACTCACATGTGCAAAAAATGTTTGTGGCAGCTCTTTTTGTAATGTCAAGAAACTGGAATCTGAGTGGATGGCCATCAGATGGAGAATGGCTGAATAAGTTATGTTATATGAATGTTATGGAATATTATTGTTCTATAAGAAAAGACCAGCAAGATGATTTCAGAGAGGCCTGGAGAAACTTAACATGAGCAGAACCAGGAGATTATTATACATGGCAACAACAAGACTATTTGTTGATCAATTCTGATGGAAATGGCTCTCTTCAACAATGAGATGATTCAAACAAATTCCAATTGTTCAGTGATGAAGAAAGCCATCTATACCCAGAGAGAGGTCTGTGGGAACTGAGTGTAGACCACAACATAGCATTTTCATGTTTTCTTGTTTTTTGGAATTTTTGCTTTGATTTTTTTTTTCCTTTTTAGTTTTTTTTTTTTTTTTTTTTCTTTCTAGATCTGATTTTCTTGTGCAGCAAGATAATTATATAGATATGTATATACATATTGGATTTATTATATATTTTAACATATTTAATATGTATTAGACTACTTGCCATCTAGGAGAGGGGGTGGGTGGAAGGAGGAAAAATATGGAACAGAAAATTTTGCAAAGGTCAATGTAGAAATATATTCTGTAAATAAAAAGCTTTAATAAACAAAAAAATAAATTTAATACTGTGGTTTTCTTTCCTCCCATCATCTAAATTTCTTTTCCAGAAAGACTACTTCTCTTCCAGAGATTTATTTAGTCTTGACTGGACACCAGGCACACATTCTCATCTCTCCTGCCATATTCAAGCTACCCCTTCATCCCCAGAAAGAAAAATGACAGACCATGGAATCAATGTGAGTTTTCATCTTTAATGACAGAATTAAGTATATGGAGGTACAGTTATAAAAAGAATATGTCCTGTAGTCTGAGGCTCTGTATCAATTCTATTTAATATCATAAACAATAAATCTTTAGTCTTTCTCTGCCATCATACTATTTTATCATTATTCAGGGCAAAGCTAAATCAACAATTGTATTTTAGATATCACTTTGTCATTGTCTTTGTCATCAATTCAGAGAAAAAGTTGTAATTTAAATATCATTTGATGGTAGAATGATATCTCTTAAAAGACTTTCAGCAGGCAAAGGAATTTAATGGCAGATCTTCCTGATATTCCTGAAATCATGTTATGTTAAGTGATTATCTCTTAAGACCAAATATTGGAATGCACACACTATTTGACTATGAGCAAGAAACTTCATTGGCACCTTATTTTTCAACTCTAAAATGAAATTCTAGAATGAGGTGATCTATAAATTCTACTCCAGTTTTAGGGTTCTAAACTATCTATGACTATTTCTTAGATTCTTCCTGCTCCTCTTTGTTGGAACAAAATTATTTACTTGATGTTTCCCATGTACAATATTACATCTTCCACCTCCATTCTTTTGTAAAAACTATTGCCCAGACTTAGAATACTTTTCTACATAATTTGAACTTCTTGAAACATCTAATTCCCTTTGAGGTTTAGCTGAAATGCACCCTGCTCCTAAGCAATCTAAGTCTTTTGAGGGCAGATATTATTTTAACTGAAATTTAACATCATAGCAGTACTGAGCACAAAGTCTTGACATCTAGGAGACAAGCCACAAATATTTGTTGACTTAAAGTGGATTGAAGGGAAGTGAAGAGAAGGGAATGGAATTGTGTCCTGCTGCCCTAGCTCCTCAATTTTTCTCACACCTGGAGGTGGAAAGGCTTTCTCCAGGAAAATGAAGTTTTCACTGCTAGCCATGCCAAATAAGCAGTTTCATGTCCTTTTCCTACTATTTATGATGTGTAAGTGGGTTTTTCAGTTTGAGGGAGATTTAGGAAGGGATTAAGGACACCCAGATAGACATCTAGATTTTAGTTCCATCTACCCTCAATTCATTAATGCATTGTGTGAATTTAAGTAAGTCCCCTGGCTTCTCTGAGACTTTGAAAAATGATTTAAGAATCCATGCCCACCTGTAAATGGAATTATTGTAAGACTATAGTAGAGACTCTAGTCTTTTGTAAGTCTATTGTAAGACTAATGGTGGAGAGCACTATCAAATAAAAATGTTTATAATTATAAGTAAATTAGTATGCAAATATGTACTCCTAAATTTCTAGGGTACAATCAGATGTTTTATTTTGGGAACACAGGATATCTTCCCCATTTTGTCCAGTATAATTACTTTGTAAGTAAATACTGCCTCAATTCTTTTCTCCTTATGTGATCCTTACTCTTTTTTACTTCTATTTGAAATTACCTCCTACTTATACTGTTTATATATATATATATTTATGTAAAGATTAACAAAGGTTTTTAGGGGATTTAGTGCTTGATAAAAATGTTCTGTGTGAACCTTATCTGTATCAGGGTGTGGGTGTGTTAGGGTAGAGTGAGAGAGGAAGGGGGAGGTTGGATAAGCAATACAGCCAAAAGGTAGAAAGCAGGTATTTCTTTCTTTTTTTTTTCCTGAGGTAATTGGGGTTGTGACTTTCCCAGGGTCACACAGCTAGGAAGTGTTAAGTGTCTGAGACCAAATTTGAACTCAGGTCCTCCTGACTTCAGGGCTGGTGCTCTATCCACTGCGCTACCTAGCTGCCCAAAAGCAGGTATTTCTGAGGATAGACTGATTCTAGTTGAGGATTTACTTTTTTCATTCCTTTTTACTCCATTTTCTTTTCTTTCTTTCTTTCTTTTTTTTTTTCTGAGGCAATTGGGGTTAAATGACTTGCCCAGGGTCATAAAGCTAGGAAGTATTAAGTGTCTCAGGCCAGATTTGAACTCAGGTCCCCCTGATTTCAGGGCTGGTGCTCTATCTACTATATCACCTAGATGCCCCTCATTTTCTTTTCCTTTACCCTATTTCTCCTCTTCCTTTCTCTTCCCTTTTCTTCTTACCCATTTCTTTTTTTCCCTTATCTTCTTTTCTCATTTCTTTTCTTCCCTTTCCCTGCCTTTCTTTTCTTTATCTGCTTTGCTCATATAGACATTTTTTTTTCATAAAAAGTAATTAAAAGGAATAGCTTATTATTCTTAGTTTTTAGATTGACTGGAAGATTTCACTAAGTCCTTGGTATAAATAGAAGAGAAACCACATAGTGACAGTAAAAGGAAGCATGTACTTGGAAAGAAAACTTAACTGAATGGAATGTTTGAGAAACTTGGGCAAGACCAGAGCATCTTGTTGAAAGTAGGGAAATCACCCAATAGAGAGCTAGCTGGTCTAGAAACTGGTATAAGTCAATCATTTAGATGAAATGAAAGTCCCCTGATTTCTCCAATGCTTTCACTCTCTCCACTAACATTTATGACATTCATTTCATGTTTTCAGTGAGATTTTCATCTCATCTTGATTACCTGTATTAGAATTAACTAGAAACCAGATAGCCAAAGAGCCAATGAGTGCCTTTCAGTAGCCTCTAAAGTCAACAAATAAGTTTTGCTTCAATTAATTGTAGGATAGCTCAGATGTTGAAATTAGATTTGAAGGATGTGGGGAAGAGGTTATTCAGATGAAAGAAAGAGCTTAAGAATTTCAGACAGTGTGACATAGCAGATAGATTATTTTCTTTACTGACTGAAACAGAGATATTGCTGTGGTCTAAGTGTTCCTCACAGACCTCAGGTCAGAAGTGCCAGTTTTTATTTTGATCAAAATCTTGGCTGTTCAACTTTACATGGATAATCTAAATGCAGAGTAATGACCAGATGTAGCATGCAAGGGTTCTGAAAGGTCTCAAGGTCAATGGTGTTAGTAGTTCTTTGGTCTCTACAAAAAACTTAGGTTTTGTTATGGAGACCCTAATGCCTTAAATAGAAATTCAGAGGATTCCCCATTGATGATAAAAACAAGAAGTTTCATTCAGATGATGTGGCTTTTTGTGCTTGAGACTTCGATTAATAATCTTTCCCTCTCAATTTAATTATATATTATTCCCCCAGATACCTTGGGTTGAGCATAGCATCTTATTATTTCAAAGCATTTATTCTGGGTTTGGAGCCCTTCTACAAGTACTATAGAAAAAGAAATTGATGAACAGGGATATTATGAACTCTTTGAGCACCACACCGATAATTAACTTCAGAAGTTCCTGTTACTCCAGACTTAGGTTTCTTTCCACTATACAACACTGAGCATAATTTTAAACATTTATGAAGGAAAACCAGAAATGAACAGAATATTTGACTTTTAATATAAGATTAAAGAGAATCTTTTATAAAAAGGTATAAGGAAACAAATCATAAGATTCAATAAGATTAAACTGTTTGTATTCCTACATGGAAAAACTGCTAAGAAATTTGTCATTATTAGAACAATTAAAAGAAGGCAATGGAAGCCAGACACTGTGTTAGTGATTGGATACACAATAAATAAGAATTTCCCTATCCTCAAATTGCTTATATGCTATTGCACTAAGTAACTTGCATCTTCAAAATCATCTATACCTACAAGGTAATTTAGGGAGGAAGCAATACCATATGTAATAGATCATTTAAGACTTCATACTATGAAATCTGGTCCATTTGATTGATTCTCAGGGGAATCCATTATTCCCTGTTTTTTCTCCTTTTCAAGCTCATTTTTTTTTAACCACTTCCCATCCTCAAGGCCAATAGATTCTATATCTACAACTATTTGGTAAAATAAGCTAGGCATGTACACTTCCTGGTAAAGATGATTAACAGTGACCAGGACTTGACCTCTCTGCTCTGCTTTTCAAAAATCATATCCACCTTGAATACTCTTAGTTGTTTAAAATAAAAGTGCCCTTCCCTAAGCAGCTATTGCTGGACTCTGGACATGAACATTTTTGGTGATAGGTCACAGTGTACTGAGCAATACTGACCACTTAACAAAATCCAGAGGTATTCTACATATGCCTTTGTTTCTGCATTATTTTTCAGGTGCTTGCTGCTGAGTATGTTCCAAGAGCTTCCTCTTTACTGACTCTGCCCAAGTCAGCCACTAGCATCTTTACTTTGTCCTGACAGGAATCCCTGGACTAGAAAAAGAGTATTATTGGATGGCACTTCTACTAGGTTTCATCTATGCTCTTGCCATTTTGGGCAATGGCATCATCATCATCATCTCTACCATCAAATCTGAAGCATCCCTGCACATCCCCATGTACTACTTCCTGTGTATGTTGGCACTTGCAGGCCTGGGCTTGGCCCTCTGCACTTTGCCCTCCATGTTAGGAATCTTCTGGTTTGATTACAAAGTTATTGTCTTTGATGCTTGCCTGTTCCAGATGTACTTCATTCACACTTTTTCAGCCATTGAGTCTGGAGTGCTGGTAGCCATGGCCTCTGACCGAGTTGTAACTATATGGAACCCATTAAGGTATGGTACCATTATTACCAGTGGGGTAGTCTATAGAATAAGGACAGCCCTCCTTACAAGGGCAGTCTGTGTAGTTTTTCCTGTGCTCCTTATATGGTTCCAATGTTCTGTCCCATTCTTTTTGTCTCTATCAGGATGTCATGCACATGCTGTGACAACATCCTTATCAATAGCCTTTATGGTCTTATTGGTATTATTTTCATTGAAGTTTTATATTCACTTTCTATCCTCCTTTCCTATGCATTTATTCTATATACAGTATTGTCCATTGCCTCTGGAGAGGGTGGATTAAAAGCACTCAACACTTGAGCTTCTTATATCTGTGCTGTGTTACTCTCTCTATGAGCCACTCATGGGTGCTTCTGTTATTCATCATTTTGGGAAGCATTTATTTCCTCTGACTCACACCCTCAGGGCTAATGCCTACCTCGTTTTTCCTCCTGTGTTAAACTCCATAGTCTATACTGTGAAGACCAAGGAGATCAGAAGGAAGATTATCCAGATATTTACCTGGACAAAGATCACTGTACAGATTTAGGATGATTCATGCAAAGAATAGGAGAGAATTCTACTTTTATAAACAAGAATTATGACTATTAAGAGCAATTTAAAAAAAATTTCATCTATACTAATTTATGCTTTTTACTAGAAATGGAGGCAATCAACAATTAATCAAAAAGCATTTACTAATTGCTTTCTCTCTGTACTAAAGCATTTTGCTAATTCTTGGATTTACAAAGAAAAAAATATTCCTTGCCCTCAAGGAGGTTACATTCTGTGAAGGGTAGACAAAATGTACACATATGAAATTATATACATCATAAATGCAAAGTAAATATTAGAATTAGGCTGTAGGTATTATCTATGTTGAGAAAAGTCTAATGTGTAAGTTGGCATTTCAATTCATCCTTGAAGGAAAAAAGAAATTATAAGAAATGGACATGATGAAGAAGTGCAATATAGATATTGTTTGGGTTTTGTATGTGTGTGTGTATGTGTGTGTTTGTGAGTGCATGTGTGTGTGCATGTGTATGTGTGTATGCATGAGAAAGAGACAGAGACAGAGACAAAGACAGAGACAGACACACACGCACACACAGAGAAAATGACAGAGATTGTTCACACCTCAAATGAATATGCTTGATGGAGGAAGACATGAAAGGAATGAATGTGTGTTTTCTTTTCACATTCTAGGACAAAGCAGCAGAAATCCAAGATCCTTAGAGCACCTTCTCTACCTATTTCAGATTACCTATTACATAAAAACAAAAACACAAATGAGAGCTGATGCATATAACAGTCAATTTTTTTTAAAAAAAGAACTTTATTTCATTATTAGTATATAATAAATTTCTACTATATCCTTGCATTTATTTAAATAATGCAAGAGCTCCTCAAACATGCGCTCAGTCATAGAATCATAGTTTTGGAAAGAGAGAACCTATAATTGAAAAACTAACGGCGAATGAGTTCTTTCCGTTTGCCTCCTTCCAATAGCCTAGTTAGAAGAAAAGGTCCAAACATAATAGAGTAGTCTGAAACAGCACAAAGTGTTTTCTATGGTTTCAGCTTAGAGTATTTCTCTGAATATTGCTATATAGTTAAATAATGCTGTTGAACATCAGGGCATGAAAGTACTAAACCAATTCTATTTAACAAGAATTTACTGAAGAAAGACTTTATGTTAGGAACCATTCTAGGTGCTGGAGATGCAAAGACAAAAATGAAAAATAATTTCAAAGAATTTACATTTCCCTAAGGCTCAGCTTCTTAAAGTGTAGTTTATGATCCCATCTGGGATCTTGTAACTGAATGTGGGAGTTAAGAAACTATGATTTATCATCAATAAATGTTTGATTAGTATGCTTACTTTATATACCTATATGTCCTGAAGCATATAAAAATTTCTCCAGTAAAAAGGAGTCTCAAGTAGAAAAAGTTTAAGAAATTCTGCTCTAGAGGATATAACTTATACATATTATAAAATAAGAATTCCAGTTGGGCTGGACTAGTTGAAGAAGATTTCATGGATGACCTGGTTGAGCTCACTTTACTTTGTTCCTAATCCTTACCTTATCCACAATCACTTCAATTCCTCTTCCTTCATTCTTAAATCTCTCCCCACTATCCCTGCCCTTGTGGCCAGCTGTCATTACCACCCTGCTAACCTTCAATGCTAGGTAACTCAATCTATCTATTTTCTTTATTCCTACTCTAGAATTTTAGAAGATTAACACTGCTGACAGTTAATATCAAAAGTCCGCTGAATTACCTCAGCCCCATATTTCCACTGATGTCTTAAATTTCACCTTTATTTTTCAGGAGTATGCTGAAGCCATCTCAAATTGACTTTCAAAAGTCAATTTTAAATTTCCAGTATGAGTACTTATACCTTGAAAGTTAGAAATCCATAAAAAACTCAGATTGGTATTTTATTTATTGTCTAAACTTAAGAAAACAATGGGCAAAATTTTAATAATATGGATTAAATTTAAAAGCGTGTTGTGTCTATTTTTTCTAGGGCATAGGAATAATATCAAATCTTTGTGTACTCCCTCAAAGTCTAAAAAAAACCCTTAATTTCTAGTCCAATTTTTCTATTTAATTCATAATACTACCAGCCAGTTCATCCCTGCGTATCTTCCTAGTTTGGAGGAATTATATCAAGTCACTTATGTACCCACTAAAAAGCTAAAAAAATCTAATTTCCCCCTAATTTTCTTCCTTTAATTGCTAATAACACCATTCTTGTTGCCAATGAGGCCTGGATCTTCAGAGTTATCTTTGACTCTTCTCTGTTTTTGAGTTTCATGACCAATTAATTGACAAAACCTAGTTTATTCTTTTTTTTGATTTTTTTATTAATACTTTTTATTTGCAAAACATATGTATGGGTAATTCCTAAACATTAACCCTTACAAAGCTTTCTGTTACAAATTTTTCCCCCCTACTCCCCACCCCTCCCCTAGATGGCAGGATATCCACTACATGATAATTATGTTAGAATACTTAAGAAATTGAATATATGTATAGTTATTGCATCATTTTTTGTGCAGGAGAAATCATATCTACAAGAAAGAATAATCTGATAAAGGAAATACAATGCAAGCAAACCTCAATAGAGAACATGAAAATGTTATGTTGTGGTCCACATTTCACATCCCTCTCTCTGGGTGTATATGGCTCTCTTCACCCAACAGTTGGAACTGGTTTGAAGCATTTCATTGTTGAAGAGAGTGATGTCCATTAGAACAGATCCTCATATAGTATTGTTGTTGCTGTGAATAATCTCTTGGTTCTGCTCAATTCACTGAGCATTAGTTCATGTTCTCTCCAGGCCTCTATGAAATCGTCCTGCTGGTCGTTTCTTACAGAACAATAATATTCCATAACATTCATATACCATAATTTATTCAGCCACTCTCCAATTGATGGGCATCCATTCAGTTTCCAGTTTCTAGCCACTACAAAAAGAGCTGCCACAAACATTCTTGCACATGTGGGGCCCTTTCCTTCTCTTTTGATTTCTTTGGGATATAAGCACAATAGAAACACTGCTGGGTCAAAGGGTATGCATAATTTGATAACTTTTTGAGCATAGCTCCAAATTGCTCTCCAGAATGGTTGGATCCGTTCACAGTTCCACCAACAGTGCATCAGTGTCCCAGTCTTCCCACATCCCCTCCAACATTTATCTTTATCTTTTCCTGTCATTTTAGCCAATCTGACAGGTGTGTAGTGGTACCTCAGAGTTGTCTTAATTTGCATTTCTCTGATCAATAGTGATTTGGAGCACCTTTTCATATGACTATAAATAGTTTCAATTTGTCAATTCAATTACCATTTATCAATTGGAGAATGGCTTGAATTCTTATAAATATGAGACAATTCTCTATATATCTTAGAGATGAGACCTTTATCAGAACCCTTAAATGTAAAGATGATTTCCCAATTTGATGCTTCCCTCCTAATCTTGTCTGCATTAGTTTTGTTTGTACAGAAACTTTTTAACTTAATATAATCAAAATTATCTATCTGGTGTTCAATTAAGAATTCCAGATCTTCTTTGGACATAAATTTATTCCATCTCCACAGGTCTGAGAGGTAAACTATCCTATGTTCCTCTAATTTGGTTATAATATCACTCTTTATATCTAGATCATGAACCAATTTAGATCTTATCTTGGTGTGCGGTGTTAGGTGTGGGTCCAGCCTTAATTTCTTCCACACTAGTTTCCAATTTTCCCAGCAGTTTTTGCCGAATAGTGAGTACTTATCCCAAAAGCTGGGGTCTTTGGGTTGATCAAACACTAAATTGCTAACATTATTACCTAGCTTGACCTGATATCCTATCCTATGCCACTGATCGACTGCTCTATTTCTCAGCCAGTACCAAATGGTTTTGATGACCTCTGCTTTATAATATAGTTTTAGATCTGGTACAGCAAGGCCACCTTCATCTGTCTTTTTTTTTTATTAATTCCCTTGAAATTCTTGACCTTTTGTTCTTCCAAATGAACTTTGCTACTATTTTTTTCTAGGTCTGTAAAATAATTTCTTGGGAGTTTGATTGGTATGGCGCTAAATAAATAAATTAGTTTGGGTAGTATTGTCATTTTTATTATATTTGCTCGGCCTACCCATGAGCACTTAATGTTTTTCCAATTGACTAGGTCTGATTTTATTTGTATGGAAAATGTTTTGTAGTTTAGTTCGTTTAGTTTCTGACATTCTCTTGGCAAATAGATTCCCAAATATTTTATGCTATCATCTGTTATTCTGAATGGAATTTCTTTTTCTAATCTCTTGCTAATATAATACTAATTATATATTAGTAATATATAAGAATGCTGATGATTTATGTGGATTTATTCTGAATCCTGCAACTTTACTAAAGTTTTGAATTGTTTCTAGTAGTTTTTTAATTGAGTCTCTAGGGTTCTCTAAGTATACCATCATGTCATCTGCAAAGAGTGATAATTTGGTTACTTCATTACCTACTCTAATTCCTTTTATCTCTTTTTCTTCTCTTATTGCCAAAGCTAACATTTTTAATACAATATTAAATAGTAATGGTGACAGTGGGCAGCCTTGTTTCACTCCTGATCTTATTGGGAATGGTTTTAGTTTGTCTCCATTACATATGATGCTTGCTGATGGTTTTAAATAGATGCTACTGATCATTTTAAGGAAAACCCCATTTATTCCTGTACTCTCTAGTGTTTTTAATAGGAATGGGTGTTGGATTTTATCAAATGCTTTTTCTGCATCTATGGAGATAATCATATGGTTTTTGTTAGTTTGGTTATTGATATAATTGATTATGCTGATAGTTTTCCTGATATTGAACAAGCCCTGCAACCCTAGTATAAATCCTACTTGGTCAAGATGTATTATCCTGGAGATAACTTTCTGTAATCTAGTTGCTAAAATCTTATTTAAAATTTTTGCATCAATATTAATTAGGGAAATGGGTCTATAGTTTTCTTTCTCTGTTTTCACCCTACCTGGTTTAGCTATCAGCACCATATAGGTCTCATAGAAGGAATTTGGTAGTATACCTTCTGTCCCTATTTTTTCAAATAGTTTGTATAGTATTGGAATTAATTGTCCTTTGAATGTTTGGTAGAATTCACATGTAAAACCATCTGGCCCTGGAGATTTTTTCTTAGGGAGTTGATTAATAGCTTGTTCTATTTCTTTTTCTAAAATGGGGCTATTGTTTCTAGTAGTTTTTTAGTTGAGTCTCTAGGGTTCTCTAAGTATACCATCATGTCATCTGCAAAGAGTGATAATTTGGTTTCTTCATTACCTACTCTGATTCCTTTTATCTCTTTTTCTTCTCTTATTGCTAAAGCTAATATTTCTAATACAATATTAAATAGTAATGGTGACAGTGGGCAGCCTTGTTTCACTCCTGATCTTATTGGGAATGGTTTTAGTTTGTCTCCATTACATATGATGCTTGCTGATGGTTTTAAATAGATGCTACTGATCATTTTAAGAAAAAGCCCATTTATTCCTATACTCTCTAGTGTTTTTAATAGGAAAGGGTGTTGGATTTTATCAAAGGCTTTTTCTGCATCTATTGAGATAATCATATGGTTTTTGTTAATTTGGTTATTAATATAATTAATTATGCTGATAGTTTTCCTAATATTGAACCAGCCCTGCATCCCTGGTATAAATCCTACTTGGTCATAGTGTACTAT